>VYZU01072928.1:0-19010 GCA_013401355.1 Ceyx cyanopectus | reverse complement strand
AATATTACAGGAACCATTAAATTCATTCAGCAATACACTTTCTTTAAAATAATCAGAATCATCCTGTTTTACTTGTAAAGGCCCTTACTGGTATACTCATTCCACCTCATTAAATCATTCTTACTCCACTTTCACCTCCCAATCTAAAAGAATATATTCTTGCTTGACATCATAGAACTCCTGTAAATGTTTATCATCTTGGTTACCTCTAAGAATATAAACATTATAAATATATGTTATTTCAGTGCGGGTTTTTTTAACCTAAATAAGCATTAAAAATAAGGGGGAAAAAAAAGTGCAATACCAGGTATTTTACAGAGGAGACATCTGGTAACAGCAGGAACTCACACTTCCTCAAAATTGTGTCAGAGCTTTAAAAGGATGAAGCAGCTCTGCAAAGAGCACAAGTAAAGCCACATAGCTAAAGCTTAGCAGAAGAATCACTGCAAATAAAAGAGGAAACTGACTTTTTATATTTGGCTTCAGGAGCATTTTATAAACCAGACACTGTAAATAGAGAAGAAATACTGGAAAAAATCTGTATCACTTTTACAAAAATGCAGAATAAGACTCAAATACATTGGCTAGTACAGGTGGCAGTGTAATTAAAAAAAAAGTCCTAAAAAAGAACGAGCTGTCTTATGACTACACTCCAATATATTACCCTTAACACGTGGACACACTGGCCAGACTTATAAACGATTAAAATGCCAAAAGTTAAGCTTTACTAAAAACACCCCCACAGGCATGTCTGCCAGTTCCCCAGAATGCCTCTGTGCATAATGTTCCTCACAGGGCAGCTTCACAATCCTCTTCGGCTGCTGAAAGCCCATGGTACCACCAAGGAACTCCCCTTACTCCCACCACACTCCTCTGTACTTACCCTTTGTTAACACCAGTGACTTCAAGGCAAGTTGAAGCTGATCCAAATTAAAACCAAATAGACTTTCAAAATTAATTACTCAAATCCAGAACACAAAGGAGGAGGAAGAAACATGAAGCCAGCAAAACAGACATACTTGTCCCTTTCCAAGGCAGTGTTGTCCTAGATTGGTATGAGCTAGCTTTGAAAATGCACACTGAGACTTTGTACAGTGCCTACAAGAATTGTCTAGTCCTGATGAATGACTATGACTCTGTCTCCTGGAAATGCACTGACATTTCACTTTACAAGACAAAAGAGAAATTCAAATATCTAACCTCTCTGTGTAACTGAAACAAATTGTATTAAAATATACAAAATTCTTAAGCTACTACAGTGAATTGCACTCCAAGCCCAACCACAGGGGATAAGCAGCAATGCTAGCTCAGAGCTGTTTAGCCTATTAAGAGTTTCAAGTGGTCTAAATTCTGAGAATAGATGCATTTTTCTGCTTTACAGTTTCAGGAACTCAGACTAACTTAGATGGACTTAGATAATGTTTAAGAAGAAATATCTGGACATTTAGCATGCAAATCAAGTTGCTATAATGAAAAATTTTCTGAATTATCAGAATTGAATGAATTTTTCGTTATCAGAAAGAATATAAGAACACAGCATTCATTCAATGGTTAAGAAACTTTACTTGATTTCAACAGCAACAGCACTCCTCACCAAATCCCGTTTCTTCAGAAAAACCCACTTGTTTTCTCATATGTTCCAGATTATTATACTGTGCATTAATCCTTTGTAAAATCCAGCTTTATGAAATCAAAGGCCTTCAGTCACCGGAAAAAGAGCAAAGTGAGAAAATCAGCAAATATATAATACGCAATAATAGTATAATATATATAATAAAATATGCAAATAGTAGTACATGAAGATAGAAGAAGTATATCAAGACATATAAAGTACCTCAAGGGTAGGCTAATAAGACAGTGGTGGTACCAGAAGATCTGCAGCATGCATATGTGAACTCTTACGGTTTTCCCAAAGGTATAATACAATTCAGCACACATTCTCCAATGCCCTCACAATTCACTGCATGCTGGTGTGTTTCAAACAATTGCCAGGATGGACATGTGTGGACAGACAAGAACCCTTCTGCCTGTGCTCAAAGCCAGAGAGGCATGACCCAGTTATGCTTGCAAGCTACATGACTGTGCTCCATGGTAATGAAAGGTGGTACACATGGCTGCTCAGAAAGGCTTAGTAGCTCAAGTGCAGTATGAACGACTGAAGTGCCACAGTTTGTGTTTTTAGCGCCTTGTGCAAAGCAAGCTCAGTCTGGGCAGAAAGAGCTTCTATCAGTATTCATGCATTCTATGATGGGCTCTGTAATGTCACTTAGTATGATAGGCCCTTCACCAGTATAACCTGACTATGTGAGATGACTGGACCAGCAAGGACAACTACATCAAGCAGGGACCCAAGGATGCACAAAAGATGTGACAATGGATGCACATAGTGACTGGCAGTACCTCAGTGGGAGCTGCACTGCTCAAACTTTCTGGAGATGACACAGTTATGGAAAGGAGTTCAGAGTACTTCTCAGAAACGATCTGACTGTGAAGCATGACGACTGAATTTCAACTCCTTAACATTACCTTGAGGCTACTTTTCCTTCTTCAGTTCTTCAGAAGAGGTTTTAAACATTGAATGAGCTTTCTAGATTTACAAACAAAAATTGCCTAATTTCAGTATTAATCATTAACTTCCACTTGGCAACATTAGTTACTTTAAAATATTATTAGTTACTTTGAAACATTAGCTTTCTCTTTGTAACATATATTTAAATTCCAAGGGAATTAGTCATAATACGCTGACTGCTGTCAGCAGCACCTGTCAATATTTTTACTATTGCTCTTACTAAAATGTTGCATTAAAGAGATCATTGGTAAAAGCTAAACACTTTTTTCATTCAAAGCCTAGGTTCTGCTAAGAATAACAGGGACTTGGGGAATTAGCAATTATTTATTATTTGCATATTAATTGTGGATTATTTCAGAAACATTCATCCTTTTGTTTTATATTTTGGTGGAATGTAAAGTCTAGATATATAGTTCCCATCAAAATAATTAACTTCATTTGGATCAAGATTCTTACAGTGTATCTAGAAATATTTGCTACTATAGGAACTAAAATGTGTCATCATTCTACTTTTCACAAACTACTGTTGGGATCACTGTACTGCATTCATCTCACGGTATGAAAAAGCTTACTTTAATATTGTCGTGAGAAGCTCAAACAGTAATACTCTGGTTTACTATAGTAGGAAGTGTGATGATTACAGAATCCATGAATAGATATGCATCTCAAACTGTAAAAAGGTCAGTTGTCATTAAAATAGCCAAATTAGCAAGTGCAAAAACCACCTTTTAATTACCCCTAATGGAACTAAATCCTCTTGGCAAACTTGAAACAGGCCACATACAGTGATTGCCAGATGAAGATAAAGGACTGTTTCATGCCAGCAAGTTACTCATACAAATACTTGTACTTCCGTACTTTGAAGTGGATGTTCAAATTAATTTGGTGAAAAACATGTTAGAGATACAGGCATCCAATTCATTAATATATTTTTTAAATGCTAGGCCACATAATGGCACAGCACATAATTTATACACACAGTTTGTTTTGATAGAAAATATGCTAAAAACCAGCCTAAATAGCAACCTGCCTTCTGTTGGTTCTCTCTAAAACTAACAGCGTGTTCATCAGTCAGCATGTTTTTTGAAACAACTAATCACCATTACAGCAAATGATTCAGCTAGTATAGTAAGTAGCATCTTCTGGAAAAAAAAACAACAAAGCATTGCATGTCATGACAAGATCATTCCCTTGTGCAGAGGAAAAAAACAAAACAAACCGAACAGAATGGTCTTTCAATGAAAAGAAGCACTGCAAGGAACCACTTGCTGAGAACCCCACATCTTCCACTGGAGAAGTTGCTTTTCATAGTAGGAGACACTAAGCTTGCCTCTAGAATTGCCTGTCTTGGTAACACACTGCCCCTTAGCTCCATGGCTCCTTTTAAACAGCATTGCCAATGCTTCTTCTAGCTCCCAGAGGCATCTGCTGAGCTATACAATTTTCTCTCCTAGAAGCAGGTCAAGGTTTTATTCTCTTTTTGACCTACCGTGAAGGGCCAGTCACTCCCACCTGCCTCCCAGCACACTGCCTACAGGTCTCTCTGCAAACTGTGTCAGTGGTACACAGACAGTAGCATCTTCACCTGCTTGGGTATGGACAGGGAGAAATAACATGCAAAGATCCTCCTTGCACAGATCTACCAAATCTAAGTCTTGCCTATGGGGTTGTCGGACTGTGGTTAGTTAATTGTAGCTACTTGAGTAGTATCATTGAGTGGCTGTTTTCTAGGGACAGTTCTGGAACAGATACAAATATTACTGCATTAAGAAGCTACATCAATAAAACTAGATTGCCAGTGTCTGCTAAGACTGATAAACTGCTACGATATGCAGATAATGTTCAACATGACACATGCAAAAACCTGCCTCTCCCTACAGAGGATGTAAACGTAGAACCTACAGGATTTTCCCACTGCTTCAGAGCACAGATAACAACTCTGACCTTCACCTATTTTCTTATTCATTTTTTATGCAGACTGTTTTGAAATGAATATCTAATATGTCCATGCTACTACAACATAACCTTATGTATTTGAGCAGTATACATATGTGATGGCTCACTACCAGATTTATTATTATGCTCTGTCTACAAAGGTATTAGTCACTTTCAAGAGGATGTCTGAAAAACAGACTGGAAATACTGAACATTGAAACATGCATCTGTGAACTGCTGACAGTTCTTCCTCTTGTGTTTTCTTGTGTCAAAACAAAAGGCAACCCCTGCTTCTTCTCCCTTTTTTGGTAACACTATTCAGTTTCAGCCCAAAAATATTTTTAATGTAATATGGTAGATCCTAACCAAAGTTAGAGTGCCTTGGATTACAAGCAATAGCCTTCATAGGCAGTCACTGAAATATACTTATGCAACACAGAACAGCATCTTTCCAGTGACCCACTAAAAGGATGCTTTAGATGTGGTACAGAACAACTGTGCCATTTCCTTTCATTAGGAAATCCACAACAGCCCCCCACCAAAACTGGAGTACCAAGGCACAGTAAACCAGATTAGGGCAGAAATAAAAGAAATAGTTGTCACTGTATAATTTGTTCTTTGGTGATTCAGCTGAAATACTGAAAAAAAAGAGAGGTCCTTGCAATACATGACGTCACTGACAAAACTTAACTTCCATCATGAAGACAAGAAGCTGTGTTGCTAAGGGAAACAAATAAAGAGGCTAAAATCAGCACAGAGGTCTACTCCATAAACTTCCAAAAAAGAAAGTAAGCATGATTCCTTACAATTCCTCAGGTTTCACAGACTTTGCTACCTACAGTCCGATTTCTCTCTAAGGCCACTAGGATAGAAAGATAGAAGAGTTAAGAACCGTCTATTAAAAGGTGATGATTTTTTTCTGAAAATATTTGCTACTTAATTTTGTATCATTTATAGACTCCACAACTTCTAATACGGATATTTGAGTAACTGGTTGCAACAATCAATTTCCATCTCTTTCTGATGACAAATTCCTATTCTACCTTACTTCTTATGGTTCATAATATAGATGACCAAAAAAAAAAAAATTAAATTTGACATTTCTGACATAAAAACTCACGAGTTCATCTGAAGTCTGTTCAATTGTCTTTAAAGAATGAAGCTTGTCTTGTGGCCTCAAATCTATAAAAAATAATTTGGAGCATTATTTCAATGGATTCTGACTATATTGTATACTAATGGTTACATAAGCAAAGTGCAGGTAAAAAAACTGATAGTGGTATTACCTACAAGATGGAATGTGGTCAACCAGTACAAATAACTACCAGTTCATCTGGCATGTTTCTGCAGTACGATGGTTTTATTAAGATAATACAGTTAGTTGAATTCATAATCAAGTGTTTGACCTCCTGCCCTATCCTAGATTATTCAGGATGTCTCATGGTATGAGCAGATGGGGAAAAAAAACCACAGGAATGTTTGGCTCTGCAAGAGGAATTCAGTGTGCTTTTGACCATTTTTTTTCTACTCGTGGGTCGTTACAATATTTAATTTCTCTTTTATAAGTTTTCTAAGATTGACAGTGGCAAGCACATGATTTACAGTGCCACTGACTGTAACACATTCAGCTTACAGGACTGCTTGAAAGTCAGCTGAATTACCCAGAACATCAAAGCTGAGCACAATGATTTGTGGCTAACATTCTGTACGTTTGCAGGCCAACACGCTATTCATCCCAGCGAAGCTATGCACAGACTACCTTTGAGTCTATTTCCAAATTATTTTAATTTCCCTACAGGATGAATCCAATACTCTTTACTACCTATCCAAGCTCCTTTCCATATCAATGGAGACAGACAACTCAATGGTTCAGAGATGCTAAAAGAGGAAGATAGTTTCTGCATCGATTATTTAGTGAGCCCACAGCTTCCCTAATGCAATTCCATATGCTGTGTGCTGAACTGTGAGTCATCCAGAGCTGTCAGTAGGAAGTGGTAGGCAATGGGTTGCATCTGAGCAGGTGCCTGACTCACAGCATTATGATGAGGTATCACTGTCTGTGCAAGACTGAAAATGCTGGACTTTTTATAAAAGGAATGCCTATGCAACAACTGTGCTAAGCCACTAGACACGGATCGTTCAGGAGCTGTACAAGCAAGATAATTTACTTTCATGGACTAATACTTCTATTTATAATGGAAACTAACCAGAAAATATGTTTTCTGGCATGGCAATCTAAATGTTAAATACTGATTACAACTACATAGACAAACACTTTCATTACAAGGCAGAAAACTAAGTTTAGGAGCACAAACTGGAAATGTAACCTTTGATATATAAATAGAATCTTAGGAGTCAGATAACAGGAAAAAAAACCCAAACAACAAATCCCACTATATGTACATTTCCAGCACACAAAGACCAAATATTTTCATACAGCATTTGCTCAGTGTTTTCATGCCTAAGTCACCTTATCGCTCCCTCAGAAGTTGCACATTTCATGACACCCCTCACCTTGAGCTATATTCTTCCTCAGCTTCGCAATTAACTTCCAGGAAATGCCTTAAGGCCTGACCCTGAGCATACTTATGCACATGAAGAAAATAATGAGAAACGCCACAGCAATATCAGTTATACACATGATTGCAGGCATCTTCAAGGCACTGAACCCTATTTTTAAATATACTACAAAATAACCCCCTGCACTTACAATCATTTAAAATACTATCAAAAAATATATAACGATGAAATTTGCAACTACAGTTATATAGGATTTGTGAGGAATGCTTCCTATATTGTCCTGTGATCTATGAAACGGGATCTGTCAATACTGGTAGAGCTCTGGTTGGTATTCACACCTTCAGAACCTAGACATACAATATACCAGGCAGAAATACATTTAGCAGATCAGAAAAGCCAGTTGTTAGAGAGTAACACAATATATTGCCTGATCAACATTCACAACAGCAATCCTGGCCTCTGTTCTCCTAGGAATATTTCACAAAATTATGAGACCTGATGGTCTAAGACAATTTATCAAATATATTCTGACTAAACCTTTGGACAGTCAACAACTTGAGCCTGCAATGAGGAGCAAAACCTGGTTCTGTGAAGACAGAATTTTCTCAAAGCTGGTCTTTGCCTGAAGAATGAACTCCCTTAGAAATACAAAGCAGCCAAGACCTCAATCTCACAGCTTTCCATTCTCCGTATACAATGGGGTTTTCCCTGCCCACAGCTTCTCAAACAAGCATTCAGAACCACGTGCATATTAAAATAAAATAATTTTTTAAAATTCAAACAAACAGGAATTTCCCCAGAAGATCACTTTTGCCACTGTTCTCAAACAGGACGTGGCTATGTGAGAGCAGTCAATATGTTCCTTGGTGCACTTCAGAGGGATACTTTAGAACCTACAGAGGTCAGAATAACGTGGGTACAAAAAGAGATACATGACCAGAAGCAATTTATAAGAGTTACAGATGCCCAGGGAACACAATTTTTTAAATTTTGTCACTTTCTGTTCCAACGATAATCTTTCGCACGCATATGGGGATTAAAATCAAAGTAGCGTTCTGTTTAATTTCTCTCTGAAACATACTAACGTTCTGAACTGTGCTCCCTATCATGCTATAATCACCTATTTTTGTAGACGCAGTGAGATCAACAGCTTTAACCGTCCCAGGCTCGCTGCTCTCCGCCCTCCCGCACACCTAGAAGTTGCCAGTGGCACCACGATGCCCACGCTGCATCCATGCATTAAGAGCAGCTGCTCCCTCTCTCCTCCTCACCCCAACTCGCGCCCCGCCTGAGGCTTTTCGTACTTAAAAGAGTTCCGCCCTGCCCGGAGGAGGGCTATTTCCGACAGGCCTCCTGTTACCGCCACACCTGACACCCGGAGCGGGGACGGGCCGAACCAACCGCGCTCCAAAGACATTCGCTAAGGCAGCGGAGCTGAGGGAGCTTGTACCAGCCACGGCTCCCACCGCTCCTCGGCCTCGCCAAGAGCAGCGCACGGCGCGGCGCCAGCCCGTTCTCCCTCTGCCCGCAGGGACCATTGGCGCAAAGCGGCGGGTAGGAGGCGGGGTGGCAATGCCCAGCCAGCTCCCTGCCCCGTGCTCCCAAACCGGGGAAGGAGACGGCTGCTTACCGGATCTCGCATCCGCCTGAGCGGCCCCGGCAGCCGGTGCTCCCGGAGACAAAGCGAGGGGCGCCCGACCCCCCGCAAAGGCAGGAGGCTGAGGGGGAAGGGAGGCAAGAGCGGCGGGGCGGTCTTGGGCCTCCGCCACCCGGCCTCACCCCACCGGGACTCGGTGCCCCGGGTAGGAGCAGTGGGCGGTAGGTGCCGGCGGCGCCGCGGAGAGCAGGCGAGCCGAGCGCCTTGCGCCGCCGCAGCCGGCCCAGGTTACGGTGCGGGCGAAGGGAGGAGCCTGCGCGGCGCCGGGGCGAGCGGCGTGGCCGCGGCCCGCTCTGCACCGCGGGGTCCGCTGCCGCACGCCCCTGCAGCCCAACGGCCGCTGGCGCCGCCGCGCGCACGGGGCCGCCGTTGCAGCCCAGTGGCTGTCTGGGTGGGCGGGGGAAAGCGGCGGCAGCGAGCGCGGAAGGTGCCGTGAGCGGGTGGAGGCGGGCGAGGGCAGAGGGGGCCGAGGAGGCGTTTGCAACACGTCCCGCCCTCACCTGGCCTGTGTTCTTAACGCCTTTCTCGTGTTCTCGGTCAGTGCGTAGCCGCTTGTGTACCGGTGAGGCTGTGGGTCACCCTGGCAAGAGGACGGGGCAGTGCTGTGTGCTGGCTCAGATCTCTGCTGGCTGTGTCCAGCCAACACAATAGTCTCTCCATTGTAAGCTTGCATGACTTTTTGATGGCCTTCTACTGGAATTGCTCAGCTGATATTGACAGTGTTGATGCATTTCCTGGGACTAAAACCTGGATACAGAAATCTACATGTGGTCTGATTCTTGTATTTAGCTCATCCTGCACCCTCAGGCATAGTAGGGGCATTTCCCTTACTTTCACTGTGTGTGTCTGTTCTGGCTGCTTGGCATCCCAGCCTTGAAGTACCACTATTAGTGTTGGTGTCTGTGGTTTTAAGCAACAGGTCTCTAGATTTCCTAGATCCCTTTTCATTTATTTTCCAGAAAAAGGCAGTTCCCAGTGTTTGCTATTGCTTCCTTTAATTCAGCAGAGCCATGTGCTTTGCTGCATGGAGGATCTGAGTTTAATTTACTGTTAGCCCTGATGCTGTGGCAGATGAAAGGCACCCCTGGTGAGCGTAGGAGTTTGGTGTTGTCGTTCTTTGTTTTCCTTCCCTTCCACTGTAAGTTTAGTGCAGCGTCACGCTGTCAAGTTCATCATGTGCAGGTCATAGAGGTGCTTGTTTCCCCTTATACCTAATTTTGAATTCTTGGTCCTGTGCCTCCTCCCTCCAGACCTGGATATCATGTTTATATGGGGTGTGATGTTAGATGTGCTTGTGGCAGGTCTGTCCTGCTACATTGTGGGTTGGGTCTGTTCTGACTTCTCTGGGGTGCCCAGGACACCAGGGTTTATGAATAATGCAATGTGAGAGTAGCCACTCTGTAATCTTGTGTCTTGGACTGTGAAAACTCTCCAGAATTGGTGAGCTTGGCTCCCAGTGATAACACAGACTGCTAAAGAAGGGTGTGTCATCTCTTTAGCATGTGTTTCTTATACTGCATGAGACAAACATGTTTTGCTTATATATTGATGTCTATCTCCCACATTATCATCAGATGGGTTTCATTTACAGTAAGTATTGATTGAGGACTTGGGGTTTAAGCTCCCACCCAGAAACACCCACAGTGCCTGAGCTACCTGTTGTTGCCTGTAACGATGAACCCTTTAATGTGATCTTTCACCTCCTCGAAGGTGAGCAAGTGGGACACACTAACATAGTGAACTTATAAACTAGAATTTGAAATTACTTATTTACTAATAGTGCCAGTAATATTTCCTGAGATGGGTGTTGTCATCCTGTATGTACAAGCTACTGCTGTGTCTGTATCTCCTCAGTCCTCAGGTTATGAGCATGAAGACAGTTATTTCCTTTGTAGTAAGGGGGTTAACAAACCATTATTTAGTGTGAAGGTATCTGCATCTGTCCAATAGTCAAGTGATTTCTCTCTGACAAAGGTTTTCTGATGTTGGATTCCTTGGCATTTGGGCCATTAAAGCCAGCTATGGCTTAGATGCTAGGGTAATCTTCTAAGTGAAGGACTTTTAGGTCTGGCTTCCTGCTAGTAGTAATGTGAGGAGAGGAAAACAGGCAAAACACTCTTTATAAAAAGGGTGGATGATTTTAATCTAAACAAACACAAGTAAAACTTCAACAAAGAAATTAGTGTCTTCCATTTTTTTGTGTTTTGTGGGATAACCTCTGTCTTGGGTGGAGTATATGGTATAGATCTACAAGAGAAGAGAAAATGAATTTAGTTGTAGCAAAATAAGTCCTATAAAAGCTAAAATTTTCCAAAATAAGTGATTTAAATATGTTTG
The DNA here is from genome assembly GCA_013401355.1 of Ceyx cyanopectus. Classification (NCBI taxonomy): domain Eukaryota; kingdom Metazoa; phylum Chordata; class Aves; order Coraciiformes; family Alcedinidae; genus Ceyx; species Ceyx cyanopectus. The sequence continues at coordinate 7,992 of VYZU01072928.1, read as the reverse complement.
TATTTTCAGCAGACACCCCCATGTATCTTGGCTTTCTCAGAGAGACCGCAGTCACCAAAATAATGTAACGCCACAGAAAGCAGCATAAAAATTGCAAACCAATCAACAGCGGTTTATAACCCCCCTGTACAAGTTCCAATATCCATATTGTACTGCTAAATAGAAGTCTTTGGGGTTTTTACTGGATTAATTAATTCCTTGTGTGAAGGTTTAAGGGTGCTCTGTTATTAGTTCAATGATTTTCCTGTACATCTTCTCTGTTGCATCAAGGCCCCAGATGAAATCAAGATGTCCCCAAGCAGGAAAATGCTCATGGTAAATGAGATTAGTAATCCGAGGAAGCAGTTTTGCCATGTCTTTTGGATCTGCAAATTTGTCACGTCCACCACTCCAAACAGCAGTTGGTATCCTTATCTCCTCTATCCTGTATGCAGGAGGAGCAGACTGGAAGAAAGAGAGGAGACCCAAGGTGTTATATGTTGAATGCTGTTGTATCAGAAGTTGTGTTTAGAAGAAGGCTTTTGTGCAAGCATTTCTCTTTCCCTTCTTCCCTCACTATAGTAAAGTAGAAAGGTGGAAGGCCACCCTTTTAGTGTTTATTTCCCTAACCCCATTCCCCCTTACTGTGAAAGGGAACCATCCATCCTATTCCTGCATTTCCTTAATGCATGGCTATGAATTGCTATGTATTTTGGCACCTGCTTGTGCCCTTTAGAGGTGGGGATATGGAAAGAGCAGTGTCTGTGTTTATCAGGCAAGGACTGTGAAGTTGTTTTTCCTATGTGTCCTGGTTTTGGCTTATGTAAGGTCCTCTTGACACTTCTTTGGGGCATAGAGTGAAAGACTTATAGTCTATTGTCCCTGGCTTTATTTGATGCTCTAGATCAGTATTGCTACTGGTGGAATAATAACCTGTGAGTATACTTGCCTTGCCTGTTGCCACAGATGAAATCAAAGAAACATGGAAGAGTAGAGAGAGGATCTTCTGAGACCTAAACTAAATGATTTAATGTAGGATAGTTGTTTTTCTACAGCTTCGTAAGGGACCATGTAGAAGATGCTTTTAGATTGACCCCTCTTATTTAAGAATTATTGGTTTTTTCTCATTGACTGATTTTTTTGGGGCAGTTTGCCAGTGTTGTAAAGCATTGCGAATAGAAATTGCCCATTCCAAAATTTAAACTCCAGTGTTTAAAAAACATATGTGTGAATGGAAGCTGTCAGAGAAGTCTTTGGAGTCTTTTTCCATCTGTAAAGTGAGGTGTCACCCATAAGACAACCTGCTCTGAATCAGAAAAGCACACCAGAAGTCAATCGATCTGATGAAATGTCAAAAAATTGTAAGGCAAAGTTATCAGTGTTCCAGGAGGAGCTCAGTATTTCTGAGTGTTGAACAGGCAGTAACCATACCTCCTAGTGACCAATTTTTGTCTGTTTCATTTTTTTCCATAGAGGATACATTAATTCACCACAGCAATAGTTTCCACAATGCTGTGCTGAATCATCCCTTCTGTTTTGTTTTCACAGTAAGTAGCTTCCCAGACCAGAGTATTCCTTTCTGTTTTGTTTTTTTTTTTGTTTGTTTGGTGGTTTTGGTTTGTTGGTTTGGGTTTGTTTTTGATTGTTTGTTTGTTTTTGCAGTCTAGTGTTTTAACTGAAAGGCAGATCTTGAGGATTTTTGAGGAAGTGAAGAGCTTCATACTCATCCAGCCCTAGGACTTGGGGGAGCCTTAAGGGAATATGGGCTTTCGGGAATGGCAGGTAAACTGACATGTCATAAGACATATTTCTGTATTGGTAAGGGGGCAAAACAGAGTTCTGTTAGCTGTCTGCAAGGACCTGTCTAAGTTTTCTTTGTCCATGAATAGACTTTTACACTTATGAGTACTAGATTCATGTTNTGATTTTAATCTAAACAAACACAAGTAAAACTTCAACAAAGAAATTAGTGTCTTCCATTTTTTTGTGTTTTGTGGGATAACCTCTGTCTTGGGTGGAGTATATGGTATAGATCTACAAGAGAAGAGAAAATGAATTTAGTTGTAGCAAAATAAGTCCTATAAAAGCTAAAATTTTCCAAAATAAGTGATTTAAATATGTTTGTATTTTCAGCAGACACCCCCATGTATCTTGGCTTTCTCAGAGAGACCGCAGTCACCAAAATAATGTAACGCCACAGAAAGCAGCATAAAAATTGCAAACCAATCAACAGCGGTTTATAACCCCCCTGTACAAGTTCCAATATCCATATTGTACTGCTAAATAGAAGTCTTTGGGGTTTTTACTGGATTAATTAATTCCTTGTGTGAAGGTTTAAGGGTGCTCTGTTATTAGTTCAATGATTTTCCTGTACATCTTCTCTGTTGCATCAAGGCCCCAGATGAAATCAAGATGTCCCCAAGCAGGAAAATGCTCATGGTAAATGAGATTAGTAATCCGAGGAAGCAGTTTTGCCATGTCTTTTGGATCTGCAAATTTGTCACGTCCACCACTCCAAACAGCAGTTGGTATCCTTATCTCCTCTATCCTGTATGCAGGAGGAGCAGACTGGAAGAAAGAGAGGAGACCCAAGGTGTTATATGTTGAATGCTGTTGTATCAGAAGTTGTGTTTAGAAGAAGGCTTTTGTGCAAGCATTTCTCTTTCCCTTCTTCCCTCACTATAGTAAAGTAGAAAGGTGGAAGGCCACCCTTTTAGTGTTTATTTCCCTAACCCCATTCCCCCTTACTGTGAAAGGGAACCATCCATCCTATTCCTGCATTTCCTTAATGCATGGCTATGAATTGCTATGTATTTTGGCACCTGCTTGTGCCCTTTAGAGGTGGGGATATGGAAAGAGCAGTGTCTGTGTTTATCAGGCAAGGACTGTGAAGTTGTTTTTCCTATGTGTCCTGGTTTTGGCTTATGTAAGGTCCTCTTGACACTTCTTTGGGGCATAGAGTGAAAGACTTATAGTCTATTGTCCCTGGCTTTATTTGATGCTCTAGATCAGTATTGCTACTGGTGGAATAATAACCTGTGAGTATACTTGCCTTGCCTGTTGCCACAGATGAAATCAAAGAAACATGGAAGAGTAGAGAGAGGATCTTCTGAGACCTAAACTAAATGATTTAATGTAGGATAGTTGTTTTTCTACAGCTTCGTAAGGGACCATGTAGAAGATGCTTTTAGATTGACCCCTCTTATTTAAGAATTATTGGTTTTTTCTCATTGACTGATTTTTTTGGGGCAGTTTGCCAGTGTTGTAAAGCATTGCGAATAGAAATTGCCCATTCCAAAATTTAAACTCCAGTGTTTAAAAAACATATGTGTGAATGGAAGCTGTCAGAGAAGTCTTTGGAGTCTTTTTCCATCTGTAAAGTGAGGTGTCACCCATAAGACAACCTGCTCTGAATCAGAAAAGCACACCAGAAGTCAATCGATCTGATGAAATGTCAAAAAATTGTAAGGCAAAGTTATCAGTGTTCCAGGAGGAGCTCAGTATTTCTGAGTGTTGAACAGGCAGTAACCATACCTCCTAGTGACCAATTTTTGTCTGTTTCATTTTTTTCCATAGAGGATACATTAATTCACCACAGCAATAGTTTCCACAATGCTGTGCTGAATCATCCCTTCTGTTTTGTTTTCACAGTAAGTAGCTTCCCAGACCAGAGTATTCCTTTCTGTTTTGTTTTTTTTTTTGTTTGTTTGGTGGTTTTGGTTTGTTGGTTTGGGTTTGTTTTTGATTGTTTGTTTGTTTTTGCAGTCTAGTGTTTTAACTGAAAGGCAGATCTTGAGGATTTTTGAGGAAGTGAAGAGCTTCATACTCATCCAGCCCTAGGACTTGGGGGAGCCTTAAGGGAATATGGGCTTTCGGGAATGGCAGGTAAACTGACATGTCATAAGACATATTTCTGTATTGGTAAGGGGGCAAAACAGAGTTCTGTTAGCTGTCTGCAAGGACCTGTCTAAGTTTTCTTTGTCCATGAATAGACTTTTACACTTATGAGTACTAGATTCATGTTAAATGTTACCTCAAACCACTCTTCCCCTCTAGTGTTCACAGGTGCTAAAAGCCTTTTTTTTTTTTTCTAAGTTTTGCCACAACCCAGGGACAAGTTCTCAGGAAAGCCATGTTGCCTTACCTGGTTGTATTTCTTCATGTTTTCCTTAGAGCCGTAGTCATAAGCTTGAAACTGGTCTGCACGTACTAGCTATTAATATTATAACAAGGACAGATAAAATGAAAGGGTTAAGAGACAGAGTAGACAGCAGGAGGTGTTTTCTTGCTTTGTGACTGAAGCCAAGGCTTAGATAGTGGACATGCTTCCAGGTTTACTGAGGATGGATCACAGGGTGAGAGGCTTCATCACCTTTCCTTTTGCCTACATTCTCTCCTGATCCTCATCTGCCACCTTTGGTATGTTTTGTTATTGAAACTTTCTTTGACTGTCTTAGCAAAAAGTTGGTGTCCCTGTCTGTGGAGATTTATCAGGGCTATTACTAGTCTAGTGTAACATTTGACTTCTGTGTGTCAGTTTTGTCTGGTCTGATCACAGTAGTGGTGACATTTCCAGGGACTCTGTACTTCTTACAAGAGTTTGGCTACTGAGAGAAGGGTGTGATCAGCTCAGTACTAAACTGTTGTCTTCTTGAATGTCCTTTGTCTGGAAAAAAAAAAAGGATGAGTCTGTGTACTGAAAATGTGTGTGCTTTATTTTATCCTATTTTTTTTAAGTAACTAATGATATGCTAGATATCTGTTAGGTTGTATTTCCTTACTCTGAGTAAGAGTAAGTACTGGTGGTCTGGATCCTGGGAATTTTAGTCAGGATTGTGTGCAGGAGCATGGATATATTTAAGTGGCGACAATTCTGTGCACATGCAGTGATATGTTTCTGAGCCGGTGCTTTTTGGAGCATCCATAGAACAATCCTTGGTCTAAGAGTTGCATAAGATGCCAGCAGAAGAGGCAGCTTTCCATCTTGCTGTTTGTGCCAGCAGAATCGTTTTTGTGGTTAACTGCCTTTAGTAGGTGATCCAGGCTGCAAAAATCCTCTGGGAGAAAAGCTTTAACCTGCATCTCTTATTTGTCTCATCCCCTTGCTGCTCAGGTTTCCACTATTCTCCTACTGCCTGCCAAGTGCCCAGTGCTTGTGTTCACTTCTGCAGCTTTCAAGGCAAATGCCTTCTTAAATAAAGGTGAAGGTTGGAAGCCATTAGAGCCCAACATGCAGAGAGGCCTGATGTGCCCTGGGAAAACTTCAGTGCCTGATGGCAAAGGGGCAGCTGGGGTTATGGTCTGGTGAGCTATGGGAAACGTTGTTCCTGTTGTGGTAGGTGCTCAGGGCAGCACATGAGAGGATGTGATGGACAGTTTCCCAGATCCACCACCTCTGGACTTCCCTGTAGGCTGTGTAAAAAGCTGTATTAGGAGTCTGTTTATACATCAGTATGCATTTATACCTGATGCCAGTGAATAATGTTCTGTACTGACGTTCCAGCGGGGGAATGTCCTACGTACGTATCTATTCGGCTCTGGAGAGAAAGCAGAAGTGTTACAAAGGTAGGGATCCAGTGCTGTGACAATATAAAGCTGGGACACACCTGAGCAACATACTGCTGTTGTGTTAAAAACCCATTTTAATACAGTACTCTTCAAACACCAAAATGAAAGTTGACTAGAGATTCATAAATATGTGACTTTACAATATTAATTAATTCATGTAGAATTTGATCCATATGGGAGAGCATTTATGGAAAACATCATTTGGGGAATATGCATGGCCTTTGTTTTTGTGTTTTTAGTTTGTTTGATGCTTTTAAATAATGCTGTGCTTAATCAGTAGAGGAGGATTGTTAATAACTTCCAGCTTGAGCATAGTGAGACTACACATGTGGGAGCTTTTTATGGGAACACTTGTGAAATAGTCTGGGAGAGAACAAAGGCTACTAGGGAACAGATGTGGAAGGTCTGCAAAAAAGGTAGCAGCCAAGCAGCTGGAGTAAAGGAATAAGATCTTTCTGTTGAGAAAAGTGTGAAGAAACAGCTTTGAGTTTTGGCTGGAAATGTTTTGGTGTATAGCAATCAAAAAGAAACAATCTTTTACATTCAAATGATTTGGATGTGTTCCTATGTAGTAATGAAAATATGAACTGTGCAAAAGAAAAAATAACTTCATTCATTTGTCCATTTTAAAAAACTTTGGTACCTGTTCAACTTTCCTTTGGCATAGGGTCAGAAGAGGGGACTTTGAAGGGGCATCATTGTAAGATGGGACCATTCTGAATTCAGCCTTCTTCCTTTTGTGATTTGAATGTGCACATCTGCACATGTGGCACATCTCATTATTACCTAAAGTCCTAGTTGGCATCACTTGAAAACCCCAAACTCCCAAAATTTCTGTATATCACTGCAAGTTTGTGTCAACATCAGGCAGAATTTTTTTTTTGTCCATTATTACTTTAGCTCTACTTGCAGTCAGGTGTTCTTGGACACACTTACTGTGTTCAGATTTTGTATCTTGTTCCCAGCTATGTAGCAGAAGATTCTGCCACAAACTTTTCCCAGAGATCTGCAGAATTGTGTTAGAGGTCCTTTGAGCAGTTCATTCTGGTGAAGAACTCCTTTGCAGCCAAGTAGTAACTGAGGGGAGGAAAGTGCAAATATTTTTTTTGTCTTTTTTTTTCCCTTTGTTGAAGGATTATTTCACTGTCACATCCAACTTCTCTAATAGCCTTGCCTCTTAACTAAAATTGCTGAAACTGCTTACCATCCCAGTATCCTTTAAAGTCTGCTCTTCCCAAAAGAACACATACTCTTCGTGCTTCTTTTTATTAGACGTGAGTTCTGAAGGTCACTATCCACCTGGTTTTAGTGCACTGAGCCCAGTGAGAAAGGGCTGTTGGCTTCACTCATGACTGCAGATTATAGAAAGTCCCTTTTTGCCCTAATATTGCTTCCAGCAGGTGTACAAGCTGTACTGTGAGTTACGGTACTAAGTAAAGAGGGAGTAGACAAATGAGAAGGGTACAGAGCTGGATGCTGTATAGTCATGTAATAGGTACAGCTTGGACAGAAAGAGAATGTGCTTCTGCAGTTTGACATATAGTACAGCATGTGGGATTTCCATCGTTCCCAGCAAATTCTGTTAAATTGGCAAATTCTGATGTGAAATAGGTATTTCCCTTTAAGTTTCCTTTGTCATTTTCAAGTCAGTATTTCACAAGCAGAAATGAACTGCATGTCTAATAAAGTTAATATGTGAAATATCTTATTTGTAGTTTTCTACTGGTGCTTATGGCTAGATTTAGTAGACTGTTAGACTCCTTTTATCTGGTATTTGTGTGCTTATCTCAAAAATATTTGATTTAAACAAATAATGGTGAAAGTATGCCTGTTATCTTAAAAAAGCTGAAAGAGATAATGCATCAAGCCTTGCATTTTAGCTCTGTGGAATGTCTGAAGCACTGACAACGGTCTGATAGACTAAATTAATTTGTAACTCATCACCCCATTAAAATCAGTTGAGGTTGAGTGAGTCCTGTAGAGACCAAGCAAACAGTGATGTTCTTTAGAAGAAAGAAATAACGTACCCTGATCAGGGGCTCCGGAAGACGTGTAAATGTTACCAGAGGACTGGTGGCATGTGTGATTGTGGCTACTGGTCCCAAAGCGAAGAACACTTTAACCCTTTGAGCCAACTCGGGATAAGTAGAAAATGCTATGAAGCCTGAAAATACAGAAGGCACATGTCAAGTTAGTGAAGCAATTTCCACAGACCAAATAAATAAAAAAGCAGTAGGCAGCAAAGAAATGTGACTAGATTAGCTGCCCTTTGACTGTTGTCCAGTTCTGTGCTGCATAACTAAGAAAAATGCTTGATTCTTAAAACTTTTACTTAAGAGACAGGGTTCATCTTAAGAGTACAGATTCATTAGAGCATGTTGAGATGCTGATCTTCTCAAACTGACAACTTTGTGTTAACATATTTTTTTGGGAGAAGATGTATTA
>VYZU01072927.1:90890-112055 GCA_013401355.1 Ceyx cyanopectus | reverse complement strand
AAGCTTTAGCTTTCCTTGTTGCATCCCTGCAACTTTTGACAACCTCCCTATATTCTTCCCAGGTGGCCTGTCCCTCTTTCCATTTTTTATATATTTCCCTCTTCAGCTTAAGTTTTAGCAAGAGTTCCTTGCTCAACCATGCAGGTCTTCTAATTGACTTACTAGATTTCCTGCACTTTGGAATACACTGATCTTGAGCCTGGAAGAAATCAGTACTAGATGTTCTGTAGTTTAAGAAATACTTGCCAGCTTAGACTTAGTTTACCACAGTACATACAGAATCTGGGAGGTGATTTAATTTGCCTGTGCTTATAAATATTAATATCACTGGTAAGATTTTTCAAACAAAAATTATCATTTTGTGTTGTCTTCTGCTACCTGAAGTAGAGGCTTATAGAGAAGACAGCAACAGACTGGTCCTCAAAGGGATGTCACAAAAACACAAAGAGCAGTAGTCACAAGTTGCAACAAGGGAAAGACATAAGAGAAATTTTTTTTTATAACAGTGGTGGTTAAGAAAAGTAACAGATTACTCAGAGAGGTCTGAAAATCTCCAAGGCTAAGGGTCATGAATTCAGCTGGCAAAGACCTACATTATCCTATAGAGTTACGGTAGTACCTTTATGATTGAAAGCTGTTCGTTGCCTAACTTGATCATTTCCAACAAATACTCCCATAATTTGTGACTGAAATTATTAATGAGGTCCCATCTCAGCACTACTTCAGTTCTATGGGACTGAAGATTTGCTTTCAACTTGCCTAGTTACTGGCTAGATAGTAATTCTTCAACACGTGCAGTTCAGAGAGTCTCTAGTCCTTGTACTTGGCACCATACAGACACAGAACAGAGACAGCAATCTCTATACATTATTCAGGTGGACAAATAGTGGGAAGGTAGAGAAGTACAGTAAAAACAAATCTATGGCTCATTTTCAGAAAGACTGGAACAGATCCCTGGCTCTCAGGTTAATGATTTTTTTCATTGAAGGTTCTTGCTCATGTTCCCTTTCTGATCAATATGACTTAACAGTCAATCTGTGTGATAAAAGTACAAGGAAAAAAAAAACCAACAAAACAAACCAACACAAAAACAAAACAGTGTTATGGATAGTTTAGCGATATTTGAAATAATTGTAAAAATCGCAGAAGTCTGTGAACAGGGACTTAATTTCTTCTTTGGATAAATATGGTCCTAATTACCAGTGCATTAAGGCTGCTTAAGGCTGAAAGTGGGATGATTCCAACTTGTCCTATTTTAGTAGGTTATACTCTAGGCACGCTCTTTAAGACTACTGAATGCAATTCATTTCACAATTACTTTGAAAGGATTGAAAATCTGACCAGATTAGAGTCAAAGCCTGTTCAGCAACTGCTACAGCTGAATACATAGCATCCTACACCTATCTATTTTAGTGGTCACTAATATTAATATCCACTACTTACCAAGTAAAAATTCAGTCCTTTAGATTTTTCCCTCTAGGGCATGCTGATGAATTTATTCATGACTGTTAATCCAACTAGGAAATTGTTCCTCTCCCTCTACACATAATCTGCCTCGCCTTTGGCATTTGACCGTTTCAAATGTTGAAAGACTATAGCCTCTCACAGAAAGCTGTTCTCTAAACACTAAACTGAAAAGAATAAAAAGATTGAAATGTTACTATGATCCTTGGATTAAGTCAGAAAAGTGAGTTTTATTTCTAAAAACTGATATACAATGTATATCCCTACACTTCCAGCAGACTTCTTCTTTGTCTTTTTCAGGTCTCTGCAGTCAGATCTGAATACAGGGAATAAGCCATGGAATGGACTCTATCTGTTAGAACTACTTTCTTCAGGAAAATGGTTTCGCCTCAATTAATGGAGAGTCATGACTGACACTGTCAACCAGAATAGAGGTAACAGAGAAATATATACTAAAGCAATATGCTGGTTTTGGTTGGTCAAAGTTCCCTTCCTTCACCTTAGATATTCAGCACTTTTAAAATTCTGACACTTGTCAGAAAACACACTTTGATACTGTTAAGTATCAAAGCTTAAGAGAAATGCAGCCATTATCAGAGAAAAGCTGCATTGTCATACACCAGATTTATCTGATTTTTATTGATGTTATAAAATCTGAAAGTTAGAAAATTAAAGTGAAAGAAACCTTTTTTTGCTAAACTCTTCTAGAACAGACAGTCTTTGCCAAGGAGTGACTAAGGGGTTTGTCTACAGCATGACCACTAAGCCAGGGTACTTACTATCTATTTTGCACTACCTCCTGTGTGCAAACACTTCAAAAAGAAAATCAATCCACACACACAAAGATACTCCAAGCTGAAATCCTGTCTTCCAATGAAAGATGGTGCAGATCTCCCTCAGCATGCTGTGAGAAGTGAAGCAGTCATATCAACACAGCACTGTACAAAGGGTCCCACCAACAGCTTTTTTTAGCTAAGAAAGAGCATTTCACCCCAGCAACTATTTGCTGTCTTTGAGTCAAAGCTAGTCATTCTTCAGTGCCATGATGTAGCTAACTGTGTGTATTGTCCAGTGAAGGGCTTTATATTCCACTGTTCACCACTTTGCATTCAAGAGCTGTCTTAAGAGGATACACAGGTCTACTGCAAAAGAGCTAGTATACAATCCATACCATTAATGTGCAGTAATTCACTTTGTAAACAAACTCTGGCTCAGACTACTCATCATCTTACTATTGACTTCTCAGTTTACATACTTTAACAGATGATGGTTATAACCAGCTGTAGAGAACTTTTCTGATACATTATAAATACCCAGGGTAAGATTCCAAATATATTACACTTGTATGGATTCAGTGACTGCAACAGAGTTGAAATTCTCCAGACTGATCCCCAAAAAACAGGTTAAAACCCTGATCCTTTTATTTTTATACTGGTGTGGTTGTCCCTGGAAACATAATTTATCTTAAATATACAAGGTTTATGATTACAGTACTCTAGACTGAGTCAAGCAATAAGAACACTTGGAACATCACACACAACCTGAACTCAACAGCAGGTTGCCAGGTAGAGGGAGATAATTCTAAATTCTCTTCATTTCAGCCTATAATATTGCCTTAAAATGAGAATGCCATTATGCAAGCTACAGACAACTTATAAGTAATGTCTAAAAGCTCCTTGTGATTTAGCCTTTAAAGGGGAAGAATCAAAAACCCTATCCATTATAAAGACCACAGAGCAATATCAGACCATTGTTTTTACACACAAGTGTTATCAGTTTATTCCATGGTTTTTTACAGCTCGGTGTCGAATGGGAGCATCTTAGTGCACATCCCATGCAAATTGTCAAGAACATAATCTTGAGAGAGGCTTTTCTCATCCCCAGTTTGATGTGCTAGGTGGAAATGAGAACTCTGCTGACAGCAGGCCAGATGACTGATAAAGTACACATCTAGCATTGACTCAAATGCTCCACAGCCCCAGCATACACTCTTGACAGAGACAGACATTTGTGTAATTGACATTTGGCAAGTGAGAGGCAGATAAGTAGTAGGCGGTTTACCAAGAGCTGAATAGTTCTAGTCATCTGTGCAATACATGCACCAGCTGTCAGTCAGGGCTGGGGAGTTTCTCTAGACTGACAGTCATATGGATTCACCTTTTCTTAGCTCACAGAACAAGAACCCTCCCTTTCCAGAAACAGACATAAATAGACTTTTCTGCAGACGTGAATACAGTGTAGATTAGCAAATTTCTAAATGCACAGGGTAAGGATTGGAACCACAGTAAACTTGCCTCAAGTATTTCCATAGTCAGAACTATAAATGAACCATATGAAATAGAAATAGAATTGTCATTGGAATTGTAAAAAATACATTATGAAAATTAAGTGTCCTGAATGTTCATGGATATGATGATTGAATGCCAGAGATAGAAACTTCAGAGAAAGCCTATGGAAGCTGATAGAGATAAAGCTTCCATATCAATCATAATGCCAGAGACTGTCAATCTTTACCTGATGTAAGTGGATTTTACTGAGCTAGTTGAAGTCTACTTCAGATAGTGGTATAAGAATAGAAACTTTGTATTTTAAAAGTGAGATCAGAATCAAATAAGTACATCACAGAATCATTTGGCTCAAAGACTTATCCCTTTTCTTGAAGTTTATGATTAGCACCTTGTTAAGCTTGACTCTATGGCTTTTGGATAGAAACAGATCTGGAAGACAGGGCACCTGAATGTTTATAATAGATTTACTCATGAAAACTTCAGGTTTTAACATCATGTTTTACCCACCCCTTATACATTCTGCAACTAAGAAGAAACACTGTTTTCTAACAATGATTTCATAACAACAGAGAAAGTTTTCTGCCCTAGTGATCAAGACAAATTTGTTCTGAGATAATTACAGTATCATTGGCATCAGTTCAAAACATACAGTAACTTTTGCAAAGTTGCTGACACCCTGTCTCAGCAGCCTCAGGCTCTGAAATAGACACAGTAAGGGAGAACTAATAGTTACTCCTTGACAGAACAAAAGTTAAACCAAAGCATTTTGAACCAAGTTATGGGAATAATAAATGCTAAATGTCGGATTTGTTTTCACTATTATTTTTTCTTATTGTGAATACAAGTATCCCAAAATGAGTCAGCTTGTTTTATCTTGAGATGCAAAAGAACATTCACAATATGCTGCCATTAGTCAGCTCAGATCTCCCAGAAGGATGCTTGATCCCTGGTGTTCCCAAGAAATCTAGTAAAATGTGCACTAACATTTAGAACAAACAACAAAAAAACCCAACCAACCAACCACAACAACCCCACATAAAAAACACCTCACCATACAATTGCTAATACGAGTCAGCCTCAGCTAGTGACCATTCATAATGGGATTTGAAACGAGCAAACTTTCAACAAGGAATTATCAAGATTTCTACTCTGCAGGTAACAGCATGTTTCAAATGCAGTTATGGCACGTGTATCACTTTTCTTCACAAGGTAAGACGAAACAAACGTGGCCCTAAAGACTGAAAGACTAATAGCACTGTCATGATTCAATCTGAATTGCTCTGTTCAAGTTATAGACAGTGAAACTTTAAAAATGAATACGTCATTTCATCTAAGTTGTTCCTGCATAAGTCATTTAACTTCATAAGGCACTGATAGCATTTCTGAGTTTCCTTTTAATAGAAAATTGTTTTTCCCCTGAGGAAAAAAATATTTTAAAAAATTGTAGAGTTTATTTCCCTGTATTATTTTGTTGATTACTTCCAAACATTCCAACTTTTATCTTGTGAAAACCAGCGTGTGACACTGTTAATAGTGCAAGTATGAGACATTTCAGGTTAGCTAAACCAACAGAAAATTATTGTTTCTTTCATTTTAAAATGAAAACTAGAATTCTATATGCTAATGAAAAGGTTATGAATGATTTCAAACTTTTTTTAAAGAAAACCCTTTTCATAAATAAAAAATGACCACTTTAAATCACTTCCAGATAGAAATTGCTATAATGATGTAGCTTGGCAGGTTATAGGTTTTACAGACAAGCTATAAATCCTCCAGAGACACCAAGAATAGAAATAATTGCAGTCCTTATAAAGCAACGTGAACAATTATACTGCAATATAAAAATCTATTTCCACTAAAACCAGCAATGAATCAGATGCCCATTATTGAATAAAGGTTGTGAATCATCATCTTTAAGATTTAAGGCTATGAAACAGAACAGTGTATTAAAATTGGCTCCCTAACTTATCTCTGTTAACCGTTGTGTGACCAGAGATGGTAAAGAAATAACTGGAGTATGGTGCAGTGAGCTAACCTCACTATTTGCCTGATGTCCCCCACAGTTGCTTTGGTGTGGCTTTGAAATTGGACATCTACCAAGGACAGAGTCCTTCCTGGAGTAGCCTGGGAAAGCACAGTGCTCTTTCCTAGACCACACAATATCATCATACCTGTGAACAAGGCATTTTCACAAAGCAAAAGGGCGGAGTTTAACACACCATTTGTAAGCAGTTTCTTATGTTATCTGAAACCATTCATCCATCAGTATCCAATGAAATGTGGTTTGAGTTAGATGGTTGCATGCTATGTTGGCTACTGATGACTAATAAGGCAGGTCAAAAGCTATACATTGAACTGTTTAGTGAGTAATGACGGTGGTTGGCAACTTTGATTAGAGACAGTGACTGTGAGCACTGTACATATCTTTTAAGGTTGTGTTATACTTAATCCACTGACATAATAATGTAAGATACACCATTAAGACTTTCATAGTGAATAATGATAAAGTAGCATTTCTTGATGATGTTATATACTTTGGTTTGTTGGTTTTTTTCCCCACTGTATCAAATACTTCATTTCCTCACAGAAAGACAAGCCTCAGAAAAATCAGTATCTAGTGCAAATGCCTAAAAAAATATTAGACAATACATTACTTATGACTAATTCTTTCATGAGTGTTGCATACAATGTAAATTAACACATCCTTTGCAAAAAGAAACATAAGGTTTACAAATCCACAGAGACCAAAGGAAAAAAACCAAGCATGCAAGAAATACTTCAGTCATTTTGAAACGAGCATAGCAAATTCATTTTTCAGGTCAGATTTTCTGTTACTTTGTTTTCTTTAAATCAGTCCTGTCTTACATGACCCCTTGTGTAATTAGGATCAGTAACATTCTAAAATTGAAATATTTAGAAATAAATTTGTGCTTTCAGCTTTGATACTAAACACACAAATTTAACCGAGTGTGATCATGGTAGTTTTGAACTATGTGTATGCAGATTTTGCTGCAGCCTCCGAGTCTTCAGCTTCACAAACACTAAAAAAAAAATCTGCTTAGACAGACTGCCCATTCATACTTGCTTGTTTTTAAGAGGATAGTATTTACATTCATGGAGCTTGGGGTTTTTTGTATATTGAGGTAACATAATTTTTAAAAAGCAGATGGTCTACAGCTTTTGCTCAGTTCTTTACAGTGTCTCAGGATTACAGAGTCTTCACTCTGCACAGTACCCTGTTTTGTTTTGTTTCCTCAGTAAGGAAAGAGGAATTAAAGACATTAATTAGGATATTCTTTTATATTATAGTAAAACTGACTGACTTAGTTTGGCGTGCAACCATGTTTGACACCTGCCAGTAAGGGAAGAACTAGGGCAAAGTCTCCATGCATGCCCCGAAATAGGTTTCAGCTTCTGGAAGGCACCGTGTGCCAGCATTAGGCAGAGCAGAACATGCCCACAGTTATTCATTGTGTTCCCAAAGGACATGATTCTGAGCTGATGCAGTAAGCCTTTAGTTTGCCATGAAACTAGATCATTTAGAGGATTCATGCTTTTCTGTTAGTAATCCTACTTGAGATACTAAAATAGGGCTACATATCCATATATTTATTTTACCACTTCAGCACCAAGTGTTGATAGAAGAGACATATCTGCCTTTTACATATGAGGAAGATAGGCAGAGGTTAACAGGGTTTGAATGTTATGCAAGCCTCACCTGAAGAAGATAGCTCAGAATATCAGAAGATATATTACATAAGTAATTTGTTTATCCCATTGTATACACTTAATGTATTTTCCTTATATTGACTACCCTATTTTTTAATCTTTTCTTTCCTTGCAATATATACTGCCTTGAATCTCTTTATCCAGATGGCTTCTATCAACCTTAACAGTAATACAAGAATAGCCCATTTGTAATTTAAAAGTTTAGAACCAATTAGCTATGTCTTTCATTTTATCAGCTCAAAACTTCTGTATATCAGATCACATTGTTCCATCTGAGATCCTAATGAGCTAGGTTTCCTCATTTTGGTGGCCCCCAAAATCTATTTATAGAGTCCTTTTCAACAATGAATTCATC
The DNA here is from genome assembly GCA_013401355.1 of Ceyx cyanopectus. Lineage (NCBI taxonomy): Eukaryota > Metazoa > Chordata > Aves > Coraciiformes > Alcedinidae > Ceyx > Ceyx cyanopectus. Next base: position 104,219 of record VYZU01072927.1, on the reverse strand, counting down.
TGTTCAGAAAACAAGGTCTCACATTGCTCAGATATGTTATAATGAGCCATGTCAGCAAATACTAGATAAAGGTAGTGCTGAAAGAGGGAAATGAATACTTCAAGCTCATTTATGATTTATAAGTTCAAGGTTGAAATGGAAGTCGCACATAATAATGAACAATGGAAATACCTCTTGTTTGGAGAGTGAGGATGAACAGAACTTTCAGCTTGAATAGGTTATTAATAGGCTATTGAACCTATATCTAAAAAAAACCCCCAAAACAACAAAACAAAACAAAAAAAACACCAACAAACCAAAAACCAAAACAGCTAAAAAGCTGAGTTCAAAACCTGGTCAGTAATAAAGAAAACTATCAGCCAACAGTCAAACTGCTCTTGTAATTTGCAAAAAATGATCTGCAATCATCAGTCATGAGTATCACACACCTAAAACTGCATCTTGTTTGCAGTTAGAATGTATACATCCAGGGGTTTCACACTCTTACTCCTTCCAAGTTTTTCAAGGAGAGGTCAACTGACTCTGGGCCAAATCCCAGGATGTGATGGCAGAGCCATCTTATGGGATCTTGAGGAAGAACAAGACAGTGCATTCCCCCTGATAGGTCAGGGAACGAAAAAACCCACATGATCTTTCAGAGGTGGACACTTGCTTGCTTTATCAGTTTTATCCACAGCCACAGCTCAGAGGATAATGCTCTCAGTGACCAGTGCCTCAAGAGATCTGACTTAAGAGGCAATGCCTACATCATTGGCATGTTTTATTTTAATTCAACACCATCTTGAAAATCAGAGCCAGATTCTGACATGTTCCTAAGGAATGTGTCAGAAAAATTCAGTTATGCCTCTAAGTTAATAGGCAAGCTCTTGAAGCAGTTAAATTTCATATAGTCAGGTATAGAAAACCTCTTTAGATAAAAATAAAACTTAAGTAGATGCACACTTCTATGTCCTTTAACTTCACAGTTTATGTTTACTTGATTGCATTCTTTCTGTTGCTCTAATTGTCAGAATTTTGAAAAAAAAAAAAAGTGTAACAACGTAATAGAAAATTCTCAGCCTAAACTGAAAAAGGATCTATTTAAATCCATAAGTGGAAAGTTTTTGAACTCTTTCAGCAACAAAAGTTTCATGGGAGATGGTTTTCATCAGCAGAATGAATAAAAGATGAGTTGGCAGGTGAGCAAGGCAGAAATATTTATTACTTGCATTCACTGAAAATGACACTAGAATGCCTCTAAAAGAGGAATGGAAACAAACAAAGAAACATTAAAACAATTAACTTGCACTCCAAAAAAGGAGATTAAGATAAACATGCATATCTACCTTTCTCTGGGGTGGTTGCAAAGCTGCACAAAATGAAACCCCTTTTTCATTTTGCAACATAGCTGTAAAAGGACAGCAATGTTGTATTATTTTCGTAGGTTGTACAGGGAGTCCTACACTCTCTCTGCCTGTCACCAGAGAAATTTTCAGACTATTGACTAGTGCAATCTGTCCTACTGTAGCTGAAGATTGTTGACTCAGGGTGTACTATAAACAAAGTAATAGCAAAAAATATATAAATAGGCAGTGTTAGGCACATCTTTTGAAAAAAGGATCAAGGTCATTAGTAAATTTACACTCTACTACTATTATCATTTGAAAATGCACCAATGAGCTCTTATTCATAAACACAGCTCTGCACGTGAAAGATCTCTGTCCATACCTCAGTATCACAGCAAAGTAAGCCACTGGCAAACTGAGTTTCTTAATGCATGGCAACAGCTTTACAAAATGCTTGCAAACAGTGATAACTTTTTTTTTTTTTTTAACACAAGATGATGCAACATAAGTCCCAACCCTGAAAGATTTAAATCATGACCTACTTAGCCTAAAAATTTAGATAAGACTAGATTTTACTTTTAATAGAGTACACAGCAAAGATCTGATTAGCAAATATATCACATGGGTATGAGTGATATTTTTTTCCCCATCTCCTCCAGAAGCATTTCAATGTATTTTCCAGACTAGAACTCTATCCAAACAAAACCAATTTAAGCTAAGCCATGGTGTAGCTACAGGGCCACTCTGCCTACCTTCAGCTTCTGAGCTGCTCAGGTAGAATCTTAGAAATGTCTGGGTTGAAAGGGACCTCTAGAGCTCATCTAGTCCAACCCCCCTGCTGAGAGCAGGGACATCTCCAACTAGAGCTGGTTGCTCAGAGCCCTGTCATGCCCCACTTTGAATATCTCCAGGGATGGGACCTCAACCACATCCCTGGGCAACCTGTTCCAGTGCCCACCACTCTCATGGGTTAGAACGTCTTTCTTACTTCTAACCTAAATCCAGTCCTTTCTAGTTTAAAACCACTGCCCCTTGTCCATTCACCACAGGCCGTTGTGAACAGGCCCTCTTCAGTCTTTTTATAAGCTCCCTTCAGGTACTGGAAGGTCTCCCTGGAGCCTTCTCTTCTCCAGGCTGAACAATCCCAGCTCCCTCAGCCTGTCCTCATAGGAGAGGTGTTCCAGCCCCCTGATCATCTTCATGGCCTCCTCTGGACCTACTCCATCAGGTCTATGCCCTTCCTGTTCTGAGGGCTCCAGAGCTGGACACAGTACTCCAGGTGAGGTCTGACCAGAGCAGAGCAGCAGACTCACCTCTCTCCATCTGCTGGCCACACTTCTCCTGATGCAGCCCAGGATGGATTTGCCTTCTGGGCTGCCAGCACACCATGGCTGCTCATGGCCAGCTACACTTCTATAATGGTAATGGCTGAGCAAAGATTTCCACATCTTTTCCTCTTGTGCAATCAAAGATTCTTCAGGAAACTCACACAGGTGCCTCTTGACTTCACTCTCAAGTTCTTGTCTCTAGCAGTGCTGGGACAAAGAGAGTGAGTGGTGTGCACAAAGCTTAACTGCTTAGGATACTTGGGACATTAAAACTTGGCTTATACAAAGAAATAAAGTTAATCAAACTCTGGCTCAGGTTACCCAGTTCATAAATTGGAAATACAATAATGGTAAAATCATACAGATTTTTAAAGATATGATTAGGCGATTGGTGGGTTGATTGGGTTTTTTTTCTATTTTGCAACGGCTGCTGACTTTAATGTAACGGATAGATAGCAAACAGTGAAGAGACAGAAGGCCTAACACAGCTCTCCTGCAAAGCGCAGGTGACATCTTCTGGCCAACTTCGGTTCTGCAGGTACAAAGCAAACGATTTATTAGTAACGCTGTAATTTAAATCCTTTTTGTTAAGAAAAGCCGACAGAACTGTGGAGCATTAAGTAGTGATGTGAGAACAACAAAGACCATTTCAGAGAGCACGATGCTGAGCGCATTGAACAAAACTATAAAAGAGTCTGTCAAAGGCTCCAACATCAGTGCTCAGAACTCCTGAGCTGACTGTAAACTGCTGGTTTCTAATGCACTCTGTCACCCACAGGCAAGGACTATTTCCACTACTAGCATATTTTGGCTGATTTAAGAGAAGTATAAGTCAGAGTCTGAACTAACAACCCACTCGGTTTGGAATGAATGGAAATAAAGTTAAGCCTCAAAAACGAAGTAAATGACCACTTGCCTTTCTACTTGTCTGTTGTAATTCGAGGATTTAATCAGTGTGTCTATAGATGCATTAGTAGGAAGTCTACATTATTTTTAAGACAATTACAACAGACACTTGATGTGAATGTTACTATGATAGTTTGCTGATAAAAAAAATGTGTATGTGAGCCTATCAGAATTAAAATATTTTGATGTGGATTTGTCAAATTAACTAAAGCACTGTTTTGATACCTTGGCGAAAGAACTCGTGCTCCCTCTGCTGACTGGTTAATTTAGTGGCACTTCAATAGTATCAAGACGTCCTTTTATGGATTAACAATTGTTTCCATCGTGGGAAAACCACAGACCTACAAACACTTCAGCAAACTCACGAAGCCTACTCAAACTATTTACTCTCACCCCAGACTGAACATTTATGCTCTTTTAAACTGGAATCTGGCACCTTTTCATATAAGCATTCAGCAGAAAGAATTACAGATTCCAGTACAGCAACCAAAACTCACAATAATTTTCAGTGTTAAATGAATATTTTTCCTTACAAAACCAGTGACCCACCTCATACTTTAAGAAGCGTTACAAAAAAAACCACACCAAAACAACAACCCAAAACCCCACAACCCCTAAAACTGAATATAAATATTATAATTTAAGAACATGGAAGAAGAGTTATGGAGAAAAACCAAAGTAACAAAGTTGTATTTCAAGCCAAAGTTTACATTTTAGGGAATAATTACATGGAAGTTGTGTGACTGTTTTTGACAATTGCTTCTCTGTACTGCTATGGAGATAAAGGAAACAAGCACCAAGCAGAACTATCTAACCTAAACCAAATAGACCACCTGTAAAGATATTTCTTATTTTCAATGTCGCAGGATGTGCATCTAAATAGGTTCTCAACTCTTCATATATTTGTGCTTGCAGGAGCAGATTAATGCATTTAGTTCACTCATTACAACATCACTGATTCTTCAAGTCGCAAAATACTACTTTTATTAATGCCTATTAGCTGCATTTGCAGTTACAGATGAAAATGTCTATGATCTAGTTCAAACGGGTTGAATAATTCTTTTCCTTACCACAGCTATGGATAGGTTGCTTTCACTGGCCTGCAACAAATTCCAAGGAACATGCAGTTAAATTCTATTTTAAAATAAACAAAAAGCACCCCACCTAAAATGACTTGTTATGCCCTTCCACTGTGGGATGATAGTGTCGCATATGAAACTGAGCAAAACTGACAAGAAATTAGAAATAGTACCTTTCATAATGTCACTTTCCCCCAAAGTAATCATCATCCATTTGCAGCTACAACAAGCTATACACAGTAACATATCCAGGAGTATCTCTTCCATCCTGTAATGTCACACTGACTCTTTCAAAAGACCACCCAGAAATCACAACTGGGCTGTGAAAAGAACAAACCAGCTTATTTGAAGACTATATACTGTGACTATATATGGTAGCTGGTTTAATACATTACTTTGGTCTTTGCAGGTTTGCGCTAAAAAAAATCACTTCATATCAGTTCTAATGTGGTTTAGCCCCTCTCTTCCTCTAGCTACACTGCTAAGTAATTTATTTAGAGGTAGTGTAGAAATGCATTCTTTTACTGATTTATGGCTAAATTTCAAGCAATGAAGCATGTGACCAATCCCACAAAAGGATTTGTAATAGCAACTGGAAACAGCCCACTTAAAGCCAGAAGGGTTTAGGAGCAGCTCCACCCGCTCTCCCTGCAGGCAGACCAGACCCCTCCCGAGGTTAACACAGGGCCTGCCTTTCAACCCTCTGGGCAGATGAAATCTGTATCAGCCTGGAGGATATGGGCACGTTTTTCAAGTAAGTTGGACCCAAGCCACAAGAATTTCAGCAACTTCTGTAACACCCTGTACATACCTAAAGTCTTCCTGCAGCTCCTGTCCCCAAGATCCAAGTGTCAGATTTCTTGAGGCAATCCTGATTTATTGATAAAGGGGAACAGACCTCCAATACGCACAAAATGAAAACCAAACCAACGAACCAAATCACCCAACAATAACAAAACCCCACAAACTTAAGATTGAAATTAATTTTCCAGAGCAGAGGGTTTTTAAGGATGTATTCAGTGATTGCAATGGTAGCACTGCATTATAGGTCAATCCTAACTAGTAAAAAGCATTAATATTTTTTAACAGTTTAACTTGCCTTCTAGTCAATATTCAAAACATATTATTTAAATGCATGTAAAAGCACTGAGAATTTTTATCTAGAGGAAAAGTATATAAAAATCCACATCTGCTACTTGTTTATGCCCCAAGATGTTATCTACTTAAGATCTTGAGAAAAATTCAAGTACTTTTTTATCTGTCAAACTGCAGAAAAAAAAGTGTGATATTTTTATCTGCTCTGCTGCACCCACATGAGCTCTTACTCAGTAAAAACAGCAGTAAACAGTCCCATATTCCCAGTATGCACATTCTTGTCAGCAACAGTTACTGCTGTGCATACACAAGAGTCACTAGAGAACACCATATGTTTAAGAAAATAAAGCTAATTTGCAAGCTTGGATTGGCACTCTAAAAAGCACAGTACAAAAGCAAATCTCTGTAAAAAAACCAACAGTATATGTTAAGATTAGAACATACATTCTTTAAAGAACTCCACATCTACAAGGAAAAATTGATGTCCAAAGGCAAGAATAAGAGTAAAATAAAGAGTTTAAACCTGTTTTGGTGAAATATCAGTGGTTATTTCTCTTTTCTAAGTCAAATCTGAAGAGAAAGGTGCTCTCTCTTTTGCTGTATTTACATTCAGAGGAATTTTTCAACTTCTGGATCTGTCGAACTTCATTTAAATTACATTTGGTGGATTTGATGCACAGCACTTCCTAGATTAATATTTAATAAAAGGGTTTATAAGCAAGTTAAACACTTAAACGCTTACATCTATCACCTTCAATTCCTAAGCAGGGAACCATGAATTCCCTTGTGTGTTAGGATCCAGACACAGAATTAAGAGAACATGCACTCACACTTCAAAATAATTGGGGAAGAACAGAAGACTGTTTTCTAGCTTAAAAAAATTAGGGAAAAAAAAAAAGTGTCTGACAATCCCCAAGGCTCTGTGACCAGCCTTTAGTGTTGTCTTCACATATACAAGGCAATAAGTTAAAATATCTGACACTGTTCTATCAAATAAAGGTTTGGTAGCTTGTTTATTTAATTCAATTACAGTGCTTCAATAGGATGCTACTCATTTTCCACAATAGCAGAGCCTTTCTTACACTCCATGCAGCTACAGGAATTACCATCTCCATATTAAATTGTACCAGTCAGTGAAATTAGTCTCATTTGTTCATTTTAATAGTTTTACCAGTAGTTTCCGTGGACTCAGAACTTGGTCAGCAATCTTTACTTCAGTTACATTTCTGTGAACTTTCAACAAAGTCTTTTTCTTCAGTGTCTACAGACCTGGAAACCCAAGGAAATTCACCAACTCATTTCTAGAAAGTTATTTTTCAAGACTAGTAAGTAACAGAAAGATTTAGGAACTGCCAGACTGGAACACTGGCAACAGCTCGACTATGAGAGAAACAGTAACGATTTCAGTATGGAAGTTGGCTAGTGGTATAGAACAGCAGCAGTACAAGTCTCTATTCGTTGTTTCTGTAGTAATTTTCAACTGTTTCTGAATTAAAATACACCACAGTAACTGTGATATCATCTCTGTACATTCTTGCAAGGTCTTCAGGCAGCGTCAGCATTGCAGCAAGTTTTTCTTGGTCCACCTCCCCATACTCATTACTTCCAATGGCATGCCTTATTAAGTGAGTAGCTATGTTCTGGTCAAGGGAGGCAATGCCTCTGTTTTTCCTTTGAAGTAACAAGCTGTGCATATAACCCAAATTAACTGGTTTCTCAAAAGCCAGTTGTGGTTTCTGCACATTAAGCTCTGTAAGGTGTCCGGCAATAAGTTTTACAACCTGCTCATTACTTAGCATCTCCCACAGTCCATCTGAAGCAATAACTAGAAATTTGTCTTTGCTTCTTAATTTGTGGTATGTGACTTCAGGCTCTGCAGTTAAATAAGGGGGGGTGTGGTAGTTTGGAGGAACATACTGATAAATATTTAGTGCCTCAACATCACAGCTATTCTCAAGAATGCTGTGTTGCAATTCTTTACTCCATTTTAATTGCACATCTCCAAAAGCTCTGGAGGGCATGAGAATCCCCAGTAATCTGTCATTCACAAACAGAGTTTTCTCCTCAGACCTAGGATGCTCTCTCTTCAGTCTTCTGATTTCAAATTCATCAAAGGCATTGTGGTCTCGGGTTAGAGGGAGAGTAGACCATGTTCCATCTTCTTCATGAACACCTAAAACTGCTCTGCAATCACCAGTATTTGCCACATGTAAGTGAACACCATCAATGTGAGCTACACAGGCTGTTGCACCAGAAAAAGCTACTTGAAGTGCAATATTTCTCATGAACTCATTTTCCTGGGGAGCCTGAACTTCCAGTGAGATGTCAGAGTCTAACCTTTTGAATGCACATATCATGGCTTCTTCTAAACTAAAGCCTGGCTCCGCATCTAGGTCCAGTAAATGCTGCCAGTAAACCCGGAGGTTTTCAAAATATTGTGAAGCTATTTCTTGATACTCTACATCATTTGGATGCTTGTGCCACTGCAAAATAGGCAGAACTGGTTTCATGCACTCCACAGCAAGCTCAATCTGTTCCAGGGTTTGCCGGGACATGAGAGACACTGCTATGTAATGAAGCAGCCTCTCGCTTACTGCCTGAGCACAGGCAGAGCCTGCGTGGCCATCGAAGACTCCAAACATCATCCCTTTGGTCTGCAAGCAAGTGGCTGCACTTCTGCGGTCTTCAATGGGGGTGTTGGATGCCAGCTGGTTACTTTCAAACCTCAACACAGAATTTGCATTTTTACCATTCAAATCCAGTATTTTATGGGATAATTCGCCTGCCCTGAGCATATCATTGATTTGTGACGGAGACAACTGGAAAGAGAAATGTTCTTCCTCGGTGGAAGTGTGTCGGAATGCTTTATTTAAGGAGAAAGTATTGTCTAAGCTGCATCTCCCAGCAGGGTAGAGATGTGTCTTGGAGAAAGCAAGCTTCCATTTTATCTTGTTTCTATTTGGGATATAGATTGAGTACAAATGTCCTTTTCCTTGTAAAACAATGCTGTTCCTTGCGGAGCTTAAGATCCAGGATGATACAGTTCTTGACATCGCCACTCCACAAACAGGAGTCCCTTCCTTCAGTAAGGCAGAAAGTTGTTACAGCCTGGAATATAAGAATAGGAAAGGTATACAATTTAGAGCTTTACGAGAAGCTTTTTATATATCCACACAAAAGCAAGTCTAGAGCTCATAAAAATATTCAGAACTTTTTCCAAAAAAGACCGTTACATAGTCATCTCAAAAGCAATACAGTGTATCACTTAAAGGCGATTTAACTTTAGAATACAACTGCCCCTCTCCAGTTAACTCATTGGAAAAGCTGATTTTTATTTTCCAGGCTTGTTTCTCCTTACTGTACAAAGCTAAAAAGAAATTCCAATGGTACAAGAAATGTAATAAAGAGGCTTTTCACAGTACAGTTTATCTAGCACAGCAGAGAACAAATAGATCCAACGTGTTAGAAAATAAGAATGTGAGAATATGCAACTAAGTGGAAATTCTGCCTGACAAACCTAGTGGCTTTCTATGAAAGAGTGACTGCATCAGTGGATAAGGGATGACCTATGGATGTGATCTATCTGGACATCTGCAAGGGCTTTGACATGGTCCCCACAACATCCCACTCACAAAGTTGGAGAGATACTGATTTGATGGGTGGACCATTCCATGGATAAGGAATTGGCTGGATGGCCACACCCAGAGGGTAGTGGTCAATGGCTCAAAGTCCAGATGGAGAGCAGTGACAAGTGGCTCTGGAACCCTCAGCACAGGAAGGGCATAGACCTGATGGAGTGGGTCCAGAGGAGGCCATGAAGATGATCAGGGGGTTGGAACACCTCTCCTATGAGGACAGGCTGAGGGAGTTGGGATTGTTCAGCCTGGAGAAGAGAAGGCTCCAGGGAGACCTTCCAGTACCTGAAGGGAGCCTGTTCACAACGGCCTGTGGTGAATGGACAAGGGGCAATGGTTTTAAATTAGAAAGGACTGGATTTAGGTTAGAAGTAAGAAAGACGTTCTAACCCATGAGAGTGGTGGGCACTGGAACAGGTTGCCCAGGGATGTGGTTGAGGTCCCATCCCTGGAGATATTCAAAGTGGGGCTTGACAGGGCTCTGAGCAACCAGCTCTAGTTGGAGATGTCCCTGCTCTCAGCAGGGGGGTTGGACTAGATGAGCTCTAGAGGTCCCTTTCAACCCAGACATTTCTATGATTCTATAAACTTTAAAAAGATGCCTGCTAGATTACAACTCTATTAGCACACTCTAAATATAAAAACCAAGAGGGGACCAGTATTCAAACCCTCTTGAAAAACAAAGATGTGGCAAATTAAGGATTTATATGAATTGGCATTATCCTCACAAGCTACTCTTATCTTTCCAGTTCTCTTCTAGCTTATAACTTTGTCTGTTATTTGTGATTTTTTTGTTGTTTGTTTACCTTGGGGTTTTTTTGACCTTCAAGATCTTAACCAACGTTCACACAGGTAAGATTTTTGTGCAGTTGAAGGCAGATTCTACAGCTGGTTAATTAACACATTGATCACAACATCATGCACTTAGACATGGTGAAAATTATAGCACAGCTACATTAACAACTTTTACAGGTTTCCAATTCCACTTGTTCATTTGCACTGCAACTAGAACAAGCAGCTGTGAAGAGCTCTGCTGACAACTGCACTAAAACTTAGGGGACCTGAACAGCTGAAGTTCTTCTGTTGCCATGGGGGAGGTCCTCTCCTACTTTAAATAAGTTATTCCAGCTGTGGGAAATGCCTAAGTACAACCAAATGCTAAACCCACAACACAATTTTGCCCCGTAGATTTAAAAATCTAGCTATGGAGTAGCACTGCAAGTACAATTGCTCCTAAAACATACTACTAGCAGGCCACTAAAACAATACAATTCTCTGAGAGCTCTGAAACACTTTCAGGAAGCCAGTAGCACCATGTGCTCTAGGTCTCAGGCCAAAGATGCTGCATCCAGCTTCAGTATTGGATTTTTTAGCAAAGCACTTAATGAGACATAACAAGACACTCTGGCCAGTTGCATGATACCATTTCTAAGAAATCAGCAGGATCTAAAAACAAGTTTGAATTATTCTAAACAAAAGGCCTACTAATACAACCCAAGGACTTTACTGAAATTCCACTTGGAAAACAAAAGCAACATGTCACAAAACATTTCTGAAGTGTACCACCCCTATTCAACAGAAAAGGCTAGACAAGCCATTCCAACAAAGACCCTACCACTATAATTCTGGGGACCCTAAAAAGACAAAGCAAAGACACAGCACGGGTTTTTGGCTGATGCTGGTAGAGTAGATGGAAAAAGCAATGCCAGTTCATTGCTTGAGGCTTACATGGAGTCAGTCTCCTGGGACATTGGAATCTCCCAACACAAACACCTTTTGTTGTACTGCAGAGAAAACACAACCAAAATAAAGTTAATAAGGAAGACAGCTGATAGTGGTAACTCCAGCTAAACTCAACAAGCATCAACAGCACAGGACAAGCCTTTGTGTGTACCAACCTTTCCCATACAATTCCCTGTCCTGTATTTTCTTTCTCTTCCCACTCTTCTTAGCATCATGAGGTTGAAACAATTACAAGTTTCATCTTTTTGACTCAAAAAGACAATAGAAAGAGTTCTACCCTGTTCACATCAGCTGGCTGACAGGCACAGCAAGGCAGTGGGTTTTTTCCCTAGCAGAAGAGTTGCCTAATACCATTTAGACACGTGTCTGTCTAAGGTCAGGTAGCATCGACCTGTCCCAGAGCACATTACAAAACCATCCCTACTTAATGCCAATAACTATATTTTCACATCCTCAGGCTCCTACCCAATCACAGTGTGCAGGTTCCACAGGACACCCACCCACACCCATTAGCCACTCCAGTCCAAGCCACGTTAAAACACGGTAGCAGTGCTAATAAAAGCAATGTCCTAAAGACCATTATGTAAGAGCCAATTACATAAAGCTTGCGCTCCCTTCCTGGCACACCTACCACTTCAGCACCAAACGCAGCACTTCCTCATCAGTGAATGGGTGTAATCATTGAAACCCAAATCGACCTTCCAGCGCAGCCGGCTCGCTGCCGGGAAGTCAGTCCTGGGAGCTCACAGGAGAGGGACGCCCACTTTGTCCAATAAAATAACAGATTTCTATTACACGTAGCTTTACAGCCCCGCCAAGACCTCCCAGATACGGCCCCCCAAGTCCCCCATTCCCCTCGGGTACGCTTCCGACACTGCCCAGACACCCCCTATGCGTCCCCCCAAACCAACCCCTATCTCGCCACCTCCACACCTCCTCACTGGCCCCACGCACACAGCCCCTACTCCTCACAGCCCCGCGGGCCTTTCCCCGCAAAGACGCCCGCGCCACGGCCTTCCTAGCCCCACGACACCGTCCTCTCGCTGCTCTGAGGGCTGCCCCTTAAGCAGACTCATCAAGCCAGGCCCGGCTTCGCTCCCCGTTGCCCCTCTTCATCGCCCCATCGCCCCCCGCCCGGCTCAGCCGGTGCCACGGCGGAAGGACCGGCGGCCACCGCCCAGTCGAGCCCTCGCGACGCGGCGCTCCCGGCGCGGCTCACCCGGAGGTGGTGAAGCGGCCCTGTGGCAGCAGCGGCAGCACCGCTCTCTCCTCACCCCTACTCAGGACGCTGCCCGCCCGCTCTCGGCGCGACCCCCTCGCGGTCACACCTACCGGCCTCAGCAGCCGCCACGCGACCCCACCGCCTGCAGGTTCCTGGCTCGCCGGCGCTGTGCGGGCGGTGGAGCGCTGACTGACGGTACCGCCGTCCAACCCGCGCCTCTGACGGCAGAACCGCCCTCGGCGCCCCGCCCCGAAACGGCCGAGCCGGGGGCGGCTCTCGGGTTCCCGTCAGGACACGGCGGGACGGGTGAAGCGCGTGGAACCCAGCCGAGCCCGGCCTCTTGTCCTCCGCCACGTTCTCCCGCCGGCAAGCATGGGCACAGCTGCGAAGGGGCGAGGCAAAGCCCGCTGCGGAGCTGCCGCCGGGCCCAAGGGTGAGGAGAGAACCCGGGGGCAGGGGCAGGCCCCGGGGGCGGGCGCCGTCGCCTCACGTCACCTCAGCTGCCCGCACTTGGCCGATAGAACCGAGCCCTGGGCCGCCGCACGGTGCGGTGAGGACCGAGACCCTCCCTCGGCCCTGCACATCCCGCTTTCCTGCGTGTCCTTAAGCAGTATAATGAAGTGAGCAAACAAAATCAGATGTGTGAAGATTAAAAAAAAAACCTTCAGCGATATTTTTTTTTCCTCCATTAATAAAGTTCAAAAAACATTGATCTCTTGAGGGAGTGTCCTTAGGATTTTTATTTGTCCGGTTTGTGGTTTGGCGGGGTTTTTTTTCCATACAATTTTACACCCCAGTGCTAAGGCAGGAGTGTAGTGAGTCTGTGCTACCAGCTGCTGAGGTAAAATCACAAAGATGAGAGGCCATGTAAGTTATGGAGAACAAAAATGAAAGCCTCATTTTGCTGGCTTCTTGCTTTTTTTTTTCCTTTTTTTTTTTTTTTTTTTTTCTTTTTTTTGTTTTTTTTTTTGTTTGGTTTAGTGCCGCTTGTCCTCA
>VYZU01072927.1:36991-77619 GCA_013401355.1 Ceyx cyanopectus | reverse complement strand
ATTATTCTATTCCCCATAAGGTGAATTTTAGAGCAGAAGGTGAGAATACAGCTACAGTGATGGTCTAATGAAGGGAGGATTTGTCAGGTTTGATTTTCCATTTTTGTCTCAAACATGTACATGAGCTTGATTTTAAAATAATATTCCAGAAAATTAAAAAGTTTAAAACTTACTTTAAATTTTACCATGTACAAAGCATCAGTGAGTCTATTCATATTGGCATGTTCTCTCCCAATCTGAAATAATGGATTAGAAAGGTTAAATAAGAATGACTACGTGCTTTGCAGAGGTGTTTTCTTACCTGAATCTCAACATTCCTAAAGTAAATTTTACAGCAATTTTCTATGAGTTACTGCTTCCAATAAGTCATCTGTTTTCCTTAAGCACTTCTTAAATATGTGGTTTAGTTCTCAAACACTTGACAGCATAATGCTTTTCATCATGTAAACATGCTATTTTTGTGATTCTTACCTCCAAGAAAACACCAACTACTGCCAAGCCATCTGGAGCTGCTGCTGCTTCTCCAAATGTTGCATATTTTCTGGCATTCCAGTGAACTAAGTGGAGCTTTAAAGAAAATTAACAAATAGTGATAAAAGCTATGAACATGGGTTGGGCCATGTTAATAGGCACTAAAAATCATTCAAAACAGGTCTTGCTTCAAAGGCATCTTTGGGAGGATGAACAAGCTCAATCCTCTGGACCAGTCCATAAGCATGGACAGACAGTGAAGAATTTTTCTCAGCCTGTATTAGTTTTGCTTGTCCTAGCTTTGCAGAACTCTCAGGGAGCCCCAGATGCAGCCATGTATAAGCTATAGACAATTCCAGCATGGTTATTTAGTTCTCGTTAAAGTCTGTGCTGACATGGTGAGTTAGCAATCAGACTCCTAGGAGACATCCAGTCTTCACTGCCAAGTCATTTGTCACCAGCATTTGCGTAAATTAACCCCATCTGTAAAAACAGGTAATTACCTCACAGGGAAAAGGTTTGCCATCAATTGTATGCTCTGATCCCTGGCTGTGCTTTGTCCCCCAGTGAAAGTGAAGCTGCTTTAGCCGAAATGGATTCTCAAAGGGACCACCACTGATTGCTAATTAGAAAAAACAACAACAACAACACAACAAAACGACAAAAAACACCAACACAAAAAACAAAACAACAAAAAACAGGAAAAAGCTTCAGCATTCTCTCTTTAGCTTCCCAAAAGTAAGACCTAGCTGCTGTTGGCACAATAGTGGAAAGCCAGCAGTATTTCCCCATTGCCAATACAAAAAAGATGCATCATGCAGATTCTATTAAGAAATCCAGTTCTTCTAAGTAAGCACCTGAATTCATATAAAATTTTAAACTGAAAACATTGAGTGGCTACTTGTATGGAACTGTAGCTTTTTTGTAAGAGTATATCTGACATATGAAGACATAGTAGTCACTGTATGAGTATGCCTTTCCTGTTAAGCACAATAAATTCAAGTTGAATATTAAAAAATAATTTGAAACTCATGTACCTAAATTCTTTGACAGTGCTACTCAAGATTTTGTTCAAGAGTGTAGATATCTTGAGCATCAGGTAGACAACTCAGCTGTTTCCTCTTCACAGTGGCTTGACTTCCAATGGAGATTGTGTTGTTTCCTTTAAATACTCAATCCCATAAGAGGTAGCAATAGCTTGTACACTTCATGGAACATCATTTAGAACTTCAAATCACCTTATAAAGGTGAGAAAATGCTAGAGAAACTTAATATATCATTTAGAAATAACTCTAAGTACAGATGAATGTTCAAGATGCCACCTATAGAAGATACTTTATCAAAAGCATTAGTAATCCTGTAATTTTTATGGCACTAAATCAAATTTTGCCCAACAGACGTGAAAATCTGATCAAAGTCACATATTAGATCATAACATTTAATTTCTGTAGAGCACTTATCCTCAGTATAGTTGCCCTGGTTCAGTGATTTTACTGTTTTTATTAAAAAAAAAACAAACCAACAACCTGGGGCTTGCACAGCACTACCACATGTTCATAGTTGCAGATGGCCTTTATGGAGAAAACTGGCCTTGCCAAAGCAAAGGCTGTAGTACTAATTAACAACCTAATTATCCCCTAGAATGTTTTTCTGGACTTGCCAATGGAATTCATCACCTGTCTCAAATTATTTTAGGTAATCTGTGATGCGTAACTGACAATTCTGTTGTATCATTTATGCAAAGCTGTGAGTCACTACATCTATTTCAACACAACTAAACACATTTTATATCTGTTTTCCACCCTTAGCAGTCTTCTTCCTTGAAAGTGATATTAAAACAAGTCATGAGCTTAGTGTAGGAAGGGCAGAAGTCTTGATTCCTGCATGTGCTCCAAGTGTGTATCTCTAAATGCAGAGTGATAGAGGATGTACTTAAACTCTTACATCTAATAAAGTTTAATGTTAAGTACTTATAGTTCAGTTTAGAATTGCACAAAAAATATTTAGCAAGCTAAGATAAATTTTTTGCAGGGTGATATGTTTAATGGATTTGTGTACTAATATATTGGAAAATACTGCATTAGAAGACTGGATGTGCAAAGATGCTTGAAAACCTGACTATTCATTTGGCAGTCTTAGGTTCATTCCAGGAGAGACATTTTAAAACAACATGGCTGGAATTTTAACCCCCAGGCCTTAATTCAAAAATTTACCAGCACAGACAAGTCACTTCACAGAAAAAGTAACTTACAATCATGGAATGGTTAAGGCTGGAAAGGACCTCCAAAGGTCATCTAGTCCAGCCACCCTACAGTGAGCAGGGACACCCTTAACTAGACCAGGCTGCTCAGAGCCTTGTCCAACCTCTCCTTGAATATCTCCAGAGATGGTGCCCCAACCACCTCCCTGGGGAGCCTGTTCCACTGATCCACCACCCTCAAGATAAAGAACTTCTTCCTGATATCCAGTCTAAACCTCCTCTAATTTAAACCCATTACCTCTCATCCTTTCACTACAGGCCCTTGTAAACAGCCCCTCTCCAGCCTTCCCATAAGCCCCCTTCAAGTACTGGAAGAAGTTCGAGTATCCTATACATCCCATGTCCTATTTAGCTGGAATCAATAAACACACCAAATAGAAGAGAAATCTGCTGATAGGTTTAAAAAAGATTAAGTGATTTTTTTAAATGCACTCTTGCCATTTATCAGCTACTTTATCATCTCAATTTGATTACTCTTTCCTAGCATCTTAGCTGTAAAAGCAAGGTCTACCATAGAAGAAATCGATCTCTTAAGGCATTTATAATATTTGCCAAGAGCGGATACAAAAATAATATACCACTTGCAGTTAGTCCAACAGCCACAAGCTGCTACCAACTCAGAATTAACTGAAAATACTGTCATTTCTGTAGAAACTGAACTGCTATGAGGCAGTGAAGAAAGAAGAAAATGCAAGGTAACAGTTACCAGTCCAGATGCAACTTGATTTAGTTACTATGATTATAACACCTACATTGTACAACCTGATCTCTGCTAATCTTCTCTACACTTGTGGGTAGAAACTGAGGAGAGCCTCAGAACTGGCATGCATGTTGGCATCTCTGATTTGGATGATCATGGAGACATGCCAGCAGGGTGTACATACCTACTCTGTAAGCTGGATGTGGCCTAGGAGTGGTAGAGAGATGCATGGATCTAGCAAACATACAAGCCCCATTTAAAGGGAAGCACTGCAAACAAACTTCTGGCTTTCCTAATCCAAGAGCTTTTCCTAGTACAGGTACAGTACTCTGCTCTTCAATACTTCACTGCTAGAGATCCTAGTACAGGTACAGTATTCTGCTCTTCAATACTTCACTGCTAGAGAGACTTGAGTGAAGACAAGAAGCATGAAGGTCAAAAGACAAAATATAAAAGGCTGTCATATGCCTTGTTCTAAATTGAAATTGTACCTTATATAAAATAGACTATGCAGGATTGTTTCCCTCACTAAATCACAATAGTATTGCAAGTTAACTGGCTGCATGTCAGTCTCACCTGTCTTGTCATCAGTATCTTCAAACTCAACCATAACTGAATGGCCATTGTTGGAGATGCTGAGAGATGTACAAGATTCATAGGAGATAATAAGTGGCTTCAGATTAGGGTCATAAACTGCTCTTGCAGAAACTATATCAATAGGTGACTGACGGTTCCCTTGGGCAATAGGATAGGATTTGTGCCACTCGGAAGGCCCTTCAAAAGGAAAGAAAGGAAAGCAGCATGATTTTGTTCCTATCTTACAAAAAAAAAAAAAGTTAGATTTTCATGAGGCTTGAAGTAAAGCTTGCTGGGAAGAAGTGTCTTGAAAGTTTGGTATCCAAGAAGTTCACTGACACGCTAAGCGGGTCTGTTTTTATTAGCACAGAAAAGCTGCAATAAGATGGAGGATTCAAGCATCTTGTACAAAACTCACCGAAAAAAATCACAGCACATCAACAGACTGCTGGATCTTCAGCAACTTGTGCTATTAATTTTCTGGGGAGTTTGTAATTACATTGCTAAGGTATCTAAAGACCTTCCAAGGTGGGTGCAGGTGTAACCACACTTGGGTGCACTCCCCCCAAAAAATAGCATTTAATTCTTCCTAGGAAAGATAACGTAAAAGCTTCAGTGATTCAAATTAGATGCAGATGACTCAATCTCTTAGCTACTGACTATGCAGTTATTTTTAAAACCATTTTATGACTGCAGTGAATCTTTGAGGCAGCTTCATTCTTCACTCATGCTCATTATGGTATCTTTCTACCCTGAGTGAAGGGTACAGCATGATAATTAATATTTTTGGACTTCCTGACCCCAACATCATGGGAAGAAAGACCAATTTAGTAACACAGCTCTCTGCTGCCAAAGCTGGAACATTATTATGCTGTTTTAACAGAGCCTTATCTATATAAAAATTACTTATTCTTACAACTCCTTTCTACATTGACACATTAGAGCAAGAGGAAATTGAAGTCTTTTATTGTTTGTTTGTATTAACAATAACCCTTCTAGTTTAGGACTCCCACAAAACACATTTTTAATTGTGGCATTCTCACACACTTTCAAAAGTTAAAACTTTTAAAATAAAGCACAGTTCTTCACCCTCCTTCTGTTTATGTAACAAAGATAATGATTTATTATACTCTTATATGTCTTCGGCATTTTCTGAAAATGCTAATCTTATGGAGTAGGGTCTTGTCTCAGTCTACCTATAAAACAGATTTGGGATTTAAATGCTTAGGCAATATAACTTCACAAGCTTCATAAGAACATGTGGCTTTATTACTACTACCACTTATATGCCCAAGGGCATAATATTATCTACTCATACTAACCAGCTTCATTTCACTTTCAAACTTGCTTTTGGATTCACAAGACCTAAGTTAATTGCTGTTGAGAGACTGGCTCCTGAAGGTTATGCAAAAGACTCCTGTTGGACATTTAGCAGCTAAAATAATGGCTATTAAACAAGAGAGACTCATGAAAGCTATGCAAAAGACTGTCTTATTGGACAACACCAGTCACTCATCCACTCTGCTCTGCCCAGGATACAGGGGCTATAAATCACTATCACAGGGGTCTTTGAGTAGCTTTACAGATCCCCTCACTCTGTGACACACGTTCTTGGAGGTGGGAAGCAAAGGAGGATGACTACATTAAAAACTGTCAAAACAGAAAGCATACATTTTTCTATGATCTGATACCAACCTGAACTATTTATTGATGTTCTAGAAATATACAACATATACCTTAATTTATTCACTTCTGTGGAAGCCTAGATACCACATTTCAACAGTTGAACATATCAGAAGATTTTTACTTCTCCACCAAATCTTCTTTATTTAAAGAATTGCTTTTGGAGAAACAGATACAGTTAATCCTTTTCCTAACAGGTTTTTGGAAGGGGACCCATCTGGAACACCTGCACCCTGAAAACCCACTCAATACAGCTTCCCTCAGTTTAAGAACATTGACTGCAGCTGTTAAAAGCAGGAGGCGTAAGTTTGTACACCTTTTGGTGCCACTCTGTGTGCTATTTGCTATCAATAAACTAATTCATTACCTGCAATATATACTTGACAGTTGCAGATATCGAAATGCAGGCAGCTCTTCAGGGCTCAGGCAAGAGCTCTAGACAGAAAATGCGGGGGGTGGGGGAAGACAGAGAAGACGCCGCACGTACAGACTGTAACCTACCGTCATCCCGCCCATATCCCCAACTGCGGTGGCCAGTCATTCCAGGGGAACCGCAGCCCGGCCGGCTCCGAGCTCGCTGTTCAGGGGCTGCTGCTTACCTGCCTTTATAGCGGCTCACGGCGGGGAGGGTCAGCCCCTTAAAGATACAGAGCAACCAAAACAATTCCCGCAGGACAGGGAAAGCATCGCTCTCCTCTTGCTCCCAGTATTGCTGCTGCTGACTCTGCTAACTCAGCACAGGGAAGGGAAAATGTAAACCTCAGATAAC
Source organism: Ceyx cyanopectus (assembly GCA_013401355.1). Taxonomy (NCBI): domain Eukaryota; kingdom Metazoa; phylum Chordata; class Aves; order Coraciiformes; family Alcedinidae; genus Ceyx; species Ceyx cyanopectus. The sequence continues at coordinate 71,160 of VYZU01072927.1, read as the reverse complement.
TGAAGTCCCAGGATTTAGAGAGGAACCAAGCCTGTTCTGGTGTCATGTAGATCAAACTTAGGAAGTAGTACTTTCCCATTCTACACCAGAAGGAAGCAAGAGCCGTGACCCACTCCAAGCATCAGGGCACGCTAATGTGTGCAGACTGCAGTGGGAATTGCCCTTCTCACTTCCATGTTCCACAGGGTGAAACATCACTGCCTCTTTTCTTAAACACTGTCTCCAGCTGCAAAAAATGATTTATGTTTTCACCAGATTTGTAGTTAAAGCTTCAGAATCAGTGCTTAGATGAGATGGAGGACATTCTCATGTAAGGAAAAAATTACTTGTGCTCCTTTTAAACAAGGTAAAAATCACACCCATTCAGGATAAACTGGCAATCTATGATTCTATTAATCTATTGTGTTTGGGGTTGGTTTTTTGTTTTTGGTTGTTTGGTTGTTTTGCCTTTTTTTTTTTTTTTGGTAACTAAAGAAACTTTTAATAAAAAAAACCCAACAAAACCAACCAACCAACAACAACAGAAAAGTGTAATTACATTACGGAACAGAACACAGCAGACTCTAGAGAAAGGAGCTAATCTGTAAAACCTTAGTTACCTGGTATGATCCAGTAGTTGCCTGAACCCTGCTGAACCCATGAAGAGGCTACAATGAGATTTCTGGCTCTTTAGGCATCTTTGTGGCAAGAAGAATGTCTCCTGGGTACTGATGTTGTTAGATCTGAGGAAATGCTGTCTGTCATGGCTACATTTTATAAGGATATTGATTTTTTGAAAGACAATAGCACACAGAAATAGGGATTCTTCTTATGCATTCAATAAAATAGAAGAAAAAAATCAGTGAAAGCATTTTATGCAACTTTTATGTTGTGATACTGCCTTGTAAGAATTAATTTCCTTTTTAGAAGCTTTCCTTAGGATTCAACTGTAAAATCTTTGAGATTCACTGATGCAAAGCTAAATCACTTGTTAAGGTATGTAAACGGCTGTAAAGGAAGGTGTTCACAAAGTACTTCTACAATGACTTACCAAGGTCAACTTCTCAATTTATTTCTGTTAAACTGCTGTGCCCTGCTTAGGTCCCTGCACAGGCCTGACGCAGGCACCAGGCACTGACACTTCAGGTATGGCTGTGGCCAAATCGTCTGCACACACAGGTCCTTGGTGCTGACTCAGACACTGGAGGTAGTTCAGCAGCACTGCCTTTGGGTTAAAATACTTTGTGGGTTAGCAAGACAAATGAGCTGCAAGAAGTTCTGATGCTTTGGTTCTGTTCTGTGTTTGTGGACAGGGAAGCCAGATATAGACAGCCAGATGCAAATAGGCAGGAAAGCTGGTCCAGCCCATGGGAGAAAGTACAAAAAATACCAACATAGTGAAAAGAAGGAGTGGAAGAGGAATTCTGGTTGCTAAAGCAGACTATAGATTGGGGAAAACTGTATGTAAGACAGAGAACACTGAGAAAGTGTTTTCAAGAGAAACTTGAAACTGAGGCTCAGATCTTCCTCACAGGGCACTGTGTCATTGAAGCAGCCCAATGTCTACATGCATTTGACACCATTCACCACTTTAGCTTTTATTTTCTTACATTCAAAAGCACATAGATAACTATATAGGTGGACTATAAATGCAGGGCATAGGAAGAACTCCAAGACAGGAGAAATCATGCTGAAGACATAGCAATAAGTGGACTTCACAAAATAGAGGTTTAAGTAGTTGGATTTAGAAAAGTGAAAAGGAGGAATGACAATACCTGACAGGAAAAAAAAAAATAGCTTGACTAAAATTTTAGCTATAAATGATAGCCAGTGTGCATATGACAGTTTAATGTGCTCCCTCATCTAATCAGCCTTCTTTCTTTATGAGGGAAACATTGTTTTCTTGCAGCTAGGGTAATACTGACGCTTATACAAATATAATCTCATTCTGTAACCCTGATGCTTCTTAATATCAGCTGCCTCTAAGAGTGGATTGTCACTGATTCTGTCCTCAAATTATCATTTATCACTTCAAAAGTTGTGGTAGCAATCTATTTCTGATCTCAATTTTACTAGCTTGACTCAAGGAGAATTACAGCATACTCATGAGCTTATGGAAGTGAGAAAAACAGAGTGGTCGGTCCTTACAGGCTGAATTTCTCCAGTGCTGATCTAAAAGGGAAGTACTCGTGATTTCCACACATTCCTCACGGGCTTTGACTAACATCTCAAAATGCCTGTTTAGCAGTGAATGACAGGTAGAAATAATTCCATCCACTACAGTGAAATGTTTCAAGCACCCTTAAACAATAATTCTGTCTTCCCCACCCTCATACTCAGGGTTTTGTTCCTCTTTGACAGTAATGATGAGTGAGCAGAGCAGCAGCCTAGGACAAACACATGAATTCTTCTGAACCTGTCACTGTGTTGCGATACTAAAATAACAGCAAATGCTTTAGTTTTTTCATCCCTATATATGGAACAATTTTCTGATTTAATTACAATTGCTATATAAGAACTAACTGTTATGATTAGAAAGCTCCCAGTGAGATTGGAATGCCAAACAGAGGTTGAACATATTCAGTTTTGCAGGTCTGAGGAAATTGGATTTCTGTAGGTCTAAGGCAAGTTGTCTCTGCCACAGATCTGGAGTCATTGAGAGGTACTTGCACAAGGAGATGATGTCACTTGAGGATAATGCTTTTGGTATGTATACTGCATCACTGTAGAGGGGCAGAGATGCATTTTAAGAGAAGTAAAATGAAGGGACAGTTATTTAATTCCAAGGTGAATGGCTAAATGTTACCCTAAGTGTATTTGCTTAAGTAACTTGGCAATTATCTTTGCTAAGCATCTTTAATAACAATGACATATGTTTGAATGAGGTGTCTTGTGCTTTCTTTAATGCATATAAGTGTCTCTGATGTGTCATTGCCTATTAACAAAAATAGGGTAGAAATACAATCAGTTTGAGTACAGGCTCACTCCAGAGCCTTTGAAGTACAATACGTAAAAGCAGATTGATTGTTAAAACATTCATCACTCCAGAGCTTGCCTACACCTCAGGTCCTTGAAAGAGTATCTTGTTTATCCAGGCAGCTCATCTCTCTTCTTACACTGGCATTACTAATGCTGGAATGTTCCAAATGGTGACCTCTGTTCTTTATGTGTGCATTAAAAACATTTATAATTAGGCCAGAAACTGCACAAAAATGTCACAAGGTAAATATGAACAGGAGGGTATACTGCCAACACTAAACATTAATAGGCAAAACAATTCTGGATTTTTCTCTTTTTTTTTTTTTCAGTATTTTATTTAAAAAGTCACTGCCTGTACTTGGTGATTGGCAACAGAAATCTCAAATTTTATATTCTCAAGGTTTTCTTTGCAAATGCAAAAAATGTGATGACTGTATTTTGTATCATGCATCCAGCATAGCTTCAGGAACCAAAAGTGTGAATCCTTCTCCCACAACTACATGGTGAGATACATAAGATTTCTAAGGGAAACAATTCAACATTTATTTACTGGGAATTGCTTCCTGAAAAAGGAAAAAAAACCCATTTCCAACAAAAAAGGGTCCCTACGTACCCTAAGTAAAGAGATTAAGAAAGGACAAAAAGGACACACATAATACCAGACAACTTTGCAAGATTAAAATCTTGAATAAAATGTCGGCCAAGAGGAAAGAATGACTGTGTTTGGAACATGAATTCCTGGAATGGCATCATATCATTAGAACCATGCTCCTGAAAGAAACCACATCCTAGGTTTCTGTGATCTGACTCCCATCGGTTTCGTGTACCCGCAGACATCAATCCCTGCCTCGTCAGCACAGGTTTTGTTGTACCATTTTCCACCGGCCATCCCAAGACACTGGACAACGACGGCGGCTCTTTTCACGTCCCCACCGCACACACGTCGGTACCCCACGAACACTTTGAGAGCAGCGAGGCCGGGCACGACCGAAGGCGCTGAAGCTGCCGCCTCCACCTGCCCGCTCCCGCCACGAGCCACCTCCCCTCGCAGCGCCCCCTAGCGACCCGGCTGCCCGGCGCCTGCGCCTTCCCGCGCCTGCGCAGCGTGCGGTGTGGGGGTGGTGCGGCAATGGCGCAGCCGGGCAGGGCCAGTCTCAAGGAGCAGAGATACGACCGGCAGCTGAGGTAGCGCCTTGGGGGTCGGCATGGCGGCCGTTCTGGCGGGGTGGGCAGCGGCTTGCCGTGGCGCCTGGCCCCGCACCTCGCTGCAGGCCGGACCGAGGGCCGCGGGGCTCTGGCTGCCCGTGCAGGCCGCAGGCTCGCCTGCCTGACTGGGCTACACTGTGTGAGCAGCAGCTCTCCCCGCCGCTGAGCTCCCCGGAGCCGGCAGCGGCGCTCCCTGAGGGCTACGGGAGGCGCCCGTAGAGGGGAGGAGGCCGTGTCCGGGCCGGTCGCTTGAAATTGTGTAAGGAGTGTTTTGAACCCATGGTGATTTTTAAAAAGTTAAATATGTTACAATAGCCCAAGGTATGTGCATTCATATGGGGTAGAGTATAAAGATAGAGAAAATTAAATGTCAGTGAAAGTGGGTTGCTCTTTAGAAACTCAAGTTTGTCACAGTAAGCTTCCTTGAGGACAGCTGATTTTGGTTAGAGTTATTTAGTCCCTCAACAGTGAATGGAAAGAAGTATGCTAGTCTTTTATGAGTGTTAAAATGTTTGAAATTAAATAGTTTATTAATGTTTTGGTTTCTATCCCAATATAGATTGTGGGGAGACCATGGACAAGAAGCTTTAGAATCTGCTCATGTTTGTGTGATAAATGCAACAGCAACAGGAACTGAAATACTCAAAAACCTAGTGCTGCCAGGTAAGTGGAGATCTCTTCTGTATTTTATTGGTAATGTATCTGATAACTTCATCATGCCTAGTCATTCACAGTAATTTTTTTTCTTCCAAGGTATTGGTTCATTTACAATTGTTGATGGGAATCGGGTGTCTGGAGAAGACGTTGGAAATAAGTAGGTTTGTTACTAGTTTCCAGTACAAATAGAGGAGTAGCAGAGCTTCATAAGTAGTTCTATCTCTATGCTTGTTAAGAGATCCAATATAATTCTTTATGCTTTAAAAAGCCTCTGTGTTTCTTCAAGTCTTTGCAGTTTTGGATGTTTGTGATGAATGCCACTTGCATTATCATTTTGTTATTAACTGCTACATTTTACATAGTTTTTTGTTAGTTGCTGTTCTTGTATCTTACAGGTCTATTTGCTTCAGACATTTATATTTATTAGACACTGGTCTACTCAATGTAAAAATATTTTAAGATAAATTGCTTTCTGTAGTGTTGAGATGACAATGGAAGATGTGCCTGTGTGTCAGCAAAGCTAAATATATTTTCTGTCATTTTGGTGTTGAAATAACTTTTCATTAGTTTATCATCATGAAACTGACTAATACCCATTTATTAGCTTTCAGAGATTTGAAAGGCTGTGTGCAGCAGGGAAAATTATAAACTTTGCAAATACTAAAATAATTTAGGTACTTGTTCTAGATCACATTCTCTCATGTTGCAGGTAGATACTTAGAACTATCTGTCTACTTACAGAGGTTATATGAGGGGAATGATATTCTCTTACATGAAGAAATGAGTACTAATGGGTCTTTAATTTGCTTAGTGAAAAATAATCTGCAGTGTGACCCTGGCTTCTAGGAGAGTTTGGCAGTTCTAATTTTTCAGATTTGTAGCTCAGTTTCCTTAAGGTAAAAGTCACCATGATGAAAATACAACAGTGGGGGACAGGAGGAAGGCACATTTAAGGGGGATCTTTGTTGTGTATGAAAGTCAGCAATGTATTCTGTGCTATAAAATGTAGCTTTAATGTTTTTCTTGAAAATAAAACTTCACTTGTAACTCTTTTCTCCTTTTCAGTTTTTTCCTACAAACAAGCCATATTGGTCAGGTAGGAAATAAATGTCCTTTAGGTCCAATGGAAGCATGAATGTATTGACTAACCACTTAAGAATAATGCTAAAAACATTTATGTGTAGGTTAAAATATATTATTTGATTAAATTCCCTACGCTAATTTTTTTAGTTGCTTGTGAGAAGAGCAGCCCAGTTCCAGTAGAACCTAATGGAAAAATGGATAGGATAGGATATGGTTAATAAATTATTTGTAAGGATAAGGTGGAAGAGAATTGTGGTTGAAGGAGTAAAGCTAAGACTAGAGAGGTGGATGGCGGGGAAAAGAATCACCAAAATCAAAGAGTACGAGAGGCATAGGCAACTGCTAGGAAATTAATAAATAGCTGTCACATGACTCTTGTTTGTAAAAGCATATTATACTGGTCTCAAGCAAATGCTTCCTGTTAGCAGGTTGGTTTTTTCTTCAGATAAGCAAGACTTGGAGTAAGAAATCCTGGTGTATGATGAATTTTTGTTTGTTTTTAAGTATGTGGCATATATAGTACTGATCTAATAATATAACTTCTATTTCAAGATACTAAACATTGTTTTTTAAAACAGAATCGTGCCCAGAGTGCCACTGAGCTCTTGCAAGAATTAAATAATGATGTTTCTGGAAATTTCGTGGAAGAGGTTTGTTTCCTAAATTAGCTGGATGTTTCATGTTATACAGTGGATAGAAGTATGAAATAAGAGCAATGTGTTGTCCTTGTAATGTCGCAGTTTAAGAGGCTTCATGAAAACAAGTTTTGAGGAAGATCTTAAATTGTTAGCAAAAAATCAATTTATATATTTTAAACACTATTTTATAATTTCATAATTTTATAGCTTTCATTTACCACTGTACGTTGACACTTTTAACACATTTAACACTGTACACATATTGAACAGACTTACTATATATTGACAAGCTTTTACTGTGTTTCCTGTTTTTTCTATAGAGTCCAGAACAACTTCTAGACAATGACCCTTCCTTTTTCAATCGGTTTAACTTGGTGGTTGCAACGCAACTATCAGAAAGGTAAAGCATCTTCTGGAGTTGTTTGTTTTCATTCATTTGTAAAAGCAGGGTTCAACTTGTGTTGTGGCTGACTGAGATGGAGCTGATTTTCCTCATAGCAGCCCTCCCAGTGTGGTGCTTTGTACTGGGAGCTGGAAAGGTGCTGGTAACAGCTGTGTTGCTGCTCAACAGACCTGGCACAACACCAAGGTTGTTGGTTGGGTTTTTGTTTGGTGATTTGTTTGTTTGGTTTTTTGAACATTCTCACTCCAGTGGGATGGGTTGGTGAAGAGAAGACACAACTGGGACAGCTGACCCAAACTGAGCAAAGGGATATTACATATCATGTGTTGTCAGCTTAACATTACAAGCTAGGAAAGGGGGTGTGTTTGCCCATTGGCTTGTCCTGCAGAGCAGCTGCTTCCCAGAAAAGGGCCAGACTTTGCCCACTGGTAGGAAGTAGAGAATTCATCTTTGATTTACGTTGCTTCTGCAAATGCAGCCTTGCTTTGCTCTTCATTAAACTGCCTTTTTCTTAAGAGTTTATTTTCTTCCCCCTGGTTCAGCTGAGAGGAAAAGGGGAAATGATACTCTAGCTTAGTGGGCACCCGACATCCAACCAAGGTCAAACCACTACACAACTGCAGGTGTATTCTTGCAGGAAAACTTAGGTAAAACAGAAATCTCTCATTGTGAAGGAAGGTTACAGTAAATAATGGCATTTTGTAACTTTTTGTGGATGCTAAAATAACTACTGCCTGGAATTTTCCTTCTTGTGAGATTGCAAAGACTCCCACCAGCTGTGACCTTGGTGGCAACTGTTTGTAAAACAGTAGAAAGATGTTTTGACTATAGGTGTTGTGACACCCTAGCCAATCACCCCAGGGGGAGGCTGGCTTCTTGTCCAATTGTCTGGAGGTTAAAAGGGTATAAAAAGAGCTGTAAATTAATAAATAAAGGCTTCTTGGCATCTACGTGAAGAAAATCGTCTCTTCTCACTCTTTCTCCTCCTCTGGCAACTAGCAGATAAGCAACAACTTTTTATATGTCAATGCATTAAAATATTTCAGATCCATGCCTGACTCCTAGATGCTGTTTCCAGGTGTATTTGTCTGTCAAGTATTCTTTTGTAGTGATCGTTGTTACTGGTCCAAAATCACTATAACAAGGGTTGTTCTTATGTAAACTCTAACAGTTAATATAGGGTCTTTGATACCTTTTGATTTTTGCAAATGTTTTTTGTGCTTTGTATAGCTCTTTTCATTTTACTCATGCAATTGCATTGCCCATATAAACTTTGTGAAGACCATAAGTTCTTGATGTTATTGTTTTTAACCCCTTTCTGCTGAAAGACCCCTTTCATGCTGCTTCCAGTAAAAAGTACAGATGAAAAGTGGCAAGTCTGAGTTTGAGAAAGTTGGGGCAGAGGAGTAGGTTTCTGTTCCAGTAGACAAGCTGCCTCCCCAGGGGCAAGAGGCTGCTGCATAGATGAATAGGTGAATCTTGCTTTTGTTAAGTGGCTGTTCATGCTTTATATATCTTTTCTCCCATGACATACAGAGGTTCTAGATATACTGTCTCACATAAAAAATAATAGCCAACTTGCCTCTTTGAAGTGATGATTCCCTTGCAGGTGTTTGGGTATAAAGAGTTTATTCATATGTGCTGTTCAAAAACCTCTGATTGGAATTGCCCTTACTGGAAGATACATTTTTGCAGCACATAGATCTAATTCTTTTTTTTCCTTCTTTCACAACTCGTTGATTTTTTTTGTTGTTTTTTTTGTTTAATTGATATTTGGAGCATTTGGAAGGACAAGGTTAAACATAAGTAAGCTAGTGGATAGATCTATTTCTAACCTAGTGCAAATTCACATATAAAATGACCTTATGTGCTTAGAATCATCATAATATTACTTCTCATATAAAACTTGTTTCAAAAATGCAAGAGTTAACTGTATAGTTAACTACTGTTGTCTTGTTCATCTGAAAAAAGTCTTTCCTTACAGTACATTACTGCGCTTGGCTGAACTTCTCTGGAATTGTAATATTCCTCTGCTGGTCTGCAGGACTTATGGACTGGTTGGTTATATGAGAGTCATCATTAAAGAACATACAGGTTAGAGGTTTTTCTGAGATTAAGACTTTTCTAAAAGGTTTAAAGCTTCAGTTTGACTGGGGGACGTTTTGGTGGTTTGGTTTTTGTTTTGGTTTTTTTTTTCTTGTGATGTATTCAATTCAATCTTCTGAAGTTTGCAGTTCTTCACTAGGAGCATTTTGAGGCTTGCAGAGAAGTTATGGACTGCAACACATAGTAAAATTGAAATTATCCGGACATTTATATTGACATACATACATCTGACATTTTTAGAAGGTGATGCACAGCATTTGATGTATAGCTCTGTCTTGAAGGCCAGACATGAACCTGAAATGCATTGTGTAATTTTTTTCACAGTTGTTGAATCTCATCCTGACAACACATTAGAAGATCTGAGACTGGACAAACCATTTCCAGAACTGAGGGAACATGTTCAGTCTTATGACTTGGATCATATGGACAAAAAGGTTGGTATATGGTTTGCACTATGTGCTTTAAGACAGACTAGAGGGATTCTATGAAAATTACTCTTGGCAAATGACAGCTTTTTGTGCCAAGTCTCATCTGAGCAAAGGTGGCTGTAGAATCAGTCACAAGGTACTATTTTTTGGCTTCTGTCCCAAATATAAGCAAGTAGGGGTCTTGGGAAGTAGGGAGTATTCTTATACATCCGAATCTTTTGTTAGTTTCATTGCCTCTCACCTTCTCCAGCCCCCTGTTTGTTTGTTTATTTGGTTTTTTTTTTCCTCATGACCCACTGCTGCAGAGCTTTTTAGTGTGGGTATTTGTGCATAATGTAAGTTTCACTCCAGAAAAATGTTGGGAGAATGTGGCTCTGCCATGCTTCTTTTAAGTAAAGGAATAATAATTCATGTTTTATTTTAGAGTAGTTAGAGAATGTTATTTCTGAATCAAAATCTGGAACATGACCAGTGTTTTTACAATAGTGGAAGGGATTATGACTTTACATTTAAAACAGGGTTTTAATTTGTCCCCACTTTATATCTTTTTCTCAACTTCACAAAGATTTTTCTGCTGTTCAATTACAGGACCATAGCCACACTCCATGGATTGTGATTGTAGCCAAGTATCTAACAAAATGGTTCAACGAGGTATGTTGCCAAACTGGACAACTCCTCTGTCTGTTGTGATGCTTATTATATCTTTAGATACGTGTTTTCTAAACTGGGTTATTATTTTGGCTATGTGTAACAGATAAGGTGGAAGCACAAAAAAATTTCTAACTGAAATACAAGTGAGGTTAGTAGTGGATATTTTATGAAGTGTTTCTGTGGTTTTCAATTTAGAAAAGTGATCAGTTGCCGAAGAATTACAAAGAAAAAGAAGCCTTCAGACAATTGATTCGACAAGGTAATATATCCTAGGAGTCAGAAATACATAATGCAGTATCTGAAAAATAATCAGAAGTTCTTTCAGAGTTTTATTTATGCAAATCTGCTGGCATACACAGTGTGATTCTTCTGCTAAATGATTGGCTTGTACAGATGGATCTTAAGAACACATTTATTTATAAATGCAGTTTGCTGGTGTTTATTACGGCTTGCTGTTTAAGATCAAGAGTATGTTTTGATTTGGGTAGGAGCAGAGGCNGAGATTCTTGGTCTGGGAGCATTTAAATTATAGAATTAAACACCAATTAATACATATTATGTGCTCACATACAACACCATGTAACTGTTCACAGTGCTTTTATTTTCTCTTTTGTTTTGGTTTTTTTTTTCTTGTGATGTATTCAATTCAATCTTCTGTAGTTTGCAGTTCTTCACTAGGAGCATTTTGAGGCTTGCAGAGAAGTTATGGACTGCAACACATAGTAAAATTGAAATTATCCGGACATTTATATTGACATACATACATCTGACATTTTTAGAAGGTGATGCACAGCATTTGATGTATAGCTCTGTCTTGAAGGCCAGACATGAACCTGAAATGCATTGTGTAATTTTTTTCACAGTTGTTGAATCTCATCCTGACAACACATTAGAAGATCTGAGACTGGACAAACCATTTCCAGAACTGAGGGAACATGTTCAGTCTTATGACTTGGATCATATGGACAAAAAGGTTGGTATATGGTTTGCACTATGTGCTTTAAGACAGACTAGAGGGATTCTATGAAAATTACTCTTGGCAAATGACAGCTTTTTGTGCCAAGTCTCATCTGAGCAAAGGTGGCTGTAGAATCAGTCACAAGGTACTATTTTTTGGCTTCTGTCCCAAATATAAGCAAGTAGGGGTCTTGGGAAGTAGGGAGTATTCTTATACATCCGAATCTTTTGTTAGTTTCATTGCCTCTCACCTTCTCCAGCCCCCTGTTTGTTTGTTTATTTGGTTTTTTTTTTCCTCATGACCCACTGCTGCAGAGCTTTTTAGTGTGGGTATTTGTGCATAATGTAAGTTTCACTCCAGAAAAATGTTGGGAGAATGTGGCTCTGCCATGCTTCTTTTAAGTAAAGGAATAATAATTCATGTTTTATTTTAGAGTAGTTAGAGAATGTTATTTCTGAATCAAAATCTGGAACATGACCAGTGTTTTTACAATAGTGGAAGGGATTATGACTTTACATTTAAAACAGGGTTTTAATTTGTCCCCACTTTATATCTTTTTCTCAACTTCACAAAGATTTTTCTGCTGTTCAATTACAGGACCATAGCCACACTCCATGGATTGTGATTGTAGCCAAGTATCTAACAAAATGGTTCAACGAGGTATGTTGCCAAACTGGACAACTCCTCTGTCTGTTGTGATGCTTATTATATCTTTAGATACGTGTTTTCTAAACTGGGTTATTATTTTGGCTATGTGTAACAGATAAGGTGGAAGCACAAAAAAATTTCTAACTGAAATACAAGTGAGGTTAGTAGTGGATATTTTATGAAGTGTTTCTGTGGTTTTCAATTTAGAAAAGTGATCAGTTGCCGAAGAATTACAAAGAAAAAGAAGCCTTCAGACAATTGATTCGACAAGGTAATATATCCTAGGAGTCAGAAATACATAATGCAGTATCTGAAAAATAATCAGAAGTTCTTTCAGAGTTTTATTTATGCAAATCTGCTGGCATACACAGTGTGATTCTTCTGCTAAATGATTGGCTTGTACAGATGGATCTTAAGAACACATTTATTTATAAATGCAGTTTGCTGGTGTTTATTACGGCTTGCTGTTTAAGATCAAGAGTATGTTTTGATTTGGGTAGGAGCAGAGGCCTGAAGAGAAAGTCCTGTAGAAAATGTTTATTTTTAACATGGAAAGTGTGGCAGAGGAAAGCAAATAGCTTTGTGACACTGAAATAGTTACTAACTGCAAGTGTTTGGGTGTTGGTTGGCCCACTGAACTGTAGGTAATCATTGTAGTTGCAGAGAGGGGAAAGGTTGTGTAGCTACTGTTTCATAGCTACTGTTTCAATCCAATACCTTTTTCAGGTGCTAAAATTAATGAGGCATTTGAAGCTATAGAAATACATGATCTTAAATGATTGTAGAATAAAAATTACCTGATTTTTTAGTATTTCCTCGTTGAAAGCTGGCCACTGTGCAAATTGCTGAGCAGCTCTGTCATAATTACCCCAAGGTTGGCTTAGGGAACCAATCTCATCTGTAACAATTACCTTTAGTTAAATGAAGTTTGTAGTGGAATCTGTTTCTTGCTCTGGCTGGTTGTGTGGGTTCAAAAGCATTTCACAGAAAATGCCCAAAACAGTGTGACTAGGGATGGGGAGGATAGTTGAATTGCATTTTTACCACCATCTGCTTTAATTTAGGGATTATGAAACTTCATTGTCTTTTCTTGCACAAACTGGTATGTCTGTGGTAAGTAAATTCTATTTAACATCATAGGAAAATGGATCATATGCAGAATGTTTATATTTTTCAATATGTCTTGCTGGTAAATCACTTCTTGCTGATGAGTTATGCCACAAATGCATCCAAAGCCAGTCTGCTCTGTTGATAAGATGTAAATGATGTGTTTCAGGGGACTGTGTATTTTTGATATTTTTTTTTAATAAGGTATCTTAAAGAATGAAAATGGGACCCCAGAAGATGAGGAAAACTTTGAAGAAGCTATAAAAAATGTGAACACAGCATTAAATACCACAGAGGTAAAATAAATGTTTATATGACATAATTGAAGAAATTTCATCTGCCGCATTTGTTTGTTTCTTCATATGATTTGCTTTTAGGACGGGAATTTCATTTGCGACATTTGTGTTTTGGTAAAACACGATCAATACAATTTTTAAAATTGAATTCCTATGTATAAAAATAGATGTAGACTAGGTGGCACTAACTTGCAGACATTCTTTTTGTTTCCTTGCTCATGCAAGGAAGCTGCATTTGTTTCCTGAAGACTTGAATTCAAATATAGAATGAGTCAGCAGCCAGAGTTGGTTAGTAGTGTGTTCCTGTCTTAGACTTGATCAGATGTAACTTTTTTTTTTTAGTTACAGATGAAACTAAAGTGTTTGGTACAGTTACACAGAATTAGCAGTCACTGGTGTGGACAATGTCCCACTTATATACATTGTTAGGAGAGACTCAAAGTATATGTTAAAATTGTGCTATATTGAAGCCACTTGCTATATTATTTTTCTGTATAGAAATGAAGTATTGCAAGGGATTTTTGCCTCAGCAAATCCAGTACTTTCCCCTTGAAGGAACATGTTATGAAATTCCTTTCATAAAGTGATTAAGCATAAAAACATTAAATTTTTTGTTGTTGTTGTTTTCAAGCAATCCTGATGTATTAACTGATTTAGAATTGACCTCTAATTTTCATAATCTGTCATCCATGGTAAATTGCAAAAGCTCCAAGATTTAAAAGCACATTCTGTGATTTTTTTTCTAGATGACATTCTGTTTTTATTTGAACTGTGCTGATCCTTGCTTGGACAGTCATGTTAAATCTCCCAAGAAAGCAGCAGGTAAAATGTAGGGCTGACATCTGAGCTGCTACAAGCTGTGTCCCTGGCTATTTCAGTTTGTGCCAGACTGAACAGCAGTTAAGGAGTCAAAATGCTCTCACTTTTGTAACCCCTCTTCACTTGACTTTTTTTGCTGTTCTGCCTCTAGCAGGTAGGATGGGCAGCTGGAACTGGTGGTACCTTTTGCTGATGCTGCAGACAGTTTTTTAAAACCTGTTTAGAAGATGGAAATGAGGTGTTTGTAATATTCATGTTGATGAGAAACATGCCTTTTTGTCAGGCACTGCTACTATTTGACATATGTCTGAGAAGCACTGACTATGTAAGATTCAAGAGACTTTGGTATTAAACTCTTGAGTTGGCTTGGCTATGAAGGGAGTGTTGAGATAATTCAAGAAATTGAAATATAAGCCTGATTGGTTGTTTTGTTTTTTTTTTTATTTTAATATAGATTCCAAGATGTATTGAAGAGATTTTTAATGATGATTGCTGCATAAATATCACAGAGCAGGTAATGAATAATTAAAGGTAAGAATTAAATCTAGAAACGGCATCGTAAATAACATTTGTGTACATGAGTCTCATGCATTTGCAGTCACCTTCCTTCTGGATTTTGGCTCGAGCTGTGAAGGAATTTGTGGCAAATGAGGGACAAGGGTGCTTGCCTGTCCGAGGGACTATTCCTGACATGATAGCAGATTCCAGTAAATTTATCAAATTGCAAAATGTTGGAGTATATATATATATATATTTTTTTTTTTAAAAGTTTCTAATGGTCGTGACTTTGGGCCCCCCCAAGTTCATGAATTCCTTTTTTTTTTTTTTTTTTTTTTAAATGCTTGTGGGATTGGGATGAGGATTGTGGGAATCACAGCAGCCTGGAGCTGTCTCACTGTACCAGTGCTTTTTGCTGTTTTGAACCAAGGCCTAAACTTTCCCAGTTCCCTAAGGTTGAGTAGTTACCTGATCACTTTTCTTGTTTTTGGAACTGGTAAAGACCTTTCTGTAGACAGTAGATTCATAGTACCTGGGCTATCAATGTTTCTTCACAGATTCTGAAACACAATCTCTGCTACAAAAAAGTGACCTAAGAGTATTTGGCAATCAGAATAAAACCTGTAATTGTAGAGGCACATTCCTCAGAACTGTGACAAATTAATATTAAAAATATGGATATAAAAAATATACATATCTAAAATAATTGATTGCTGTTCCTTCATGGAAGTTACTCTGTATAATGACAGTAAAACCAAGAAGTTGTGGTTGTTTTGCTAAATGAAATCATAATTGCTTGAATTTGCAGAGATACCCTAATTTCTATAAGCACCACTCCTGAATTTCCAGATCACTACGCAGTTGAGTTCTCAATGCTGTTATGCTGTTGTTCTGAAAGTACTTAACATTCTTCCTCTGACTATTTCTAATAATACTCATTTTAATTTAACTGATTTCACAAGTTTAGTGAACAGCTTGGCCATGCCAAAGAGTCATACAGAAAAAGTACTAAGTGAATTTGTAGCCTCGAGTTAGCTCACTTCATTCATGTGGCTTGTACTTTGTGACGTAGACGCAATGCCCCTCACTGTAGAGCGGGTGGCTTTATGCTGTCAACACTGAGACTTCTTTTATCAACAGGTACCGTGAAAAAGCCAAGAAGGATATTGCTGCTGTGGGCAGTCATGCTGCTAAACTCTTACAGTCTCTGGGCAAGGTAATTACAAATGGATGGCAATTCTGACAAGATAGAAATATTTTTACCCTAATATTTTGTACAGAAATGTCACAGGAGACAGATAAAAAGAGAAGCCTTAATTACTTCATTCTCTTCAAAAGGCTAATGTAAATTCTAATTGAATATCTGTGGTTTGTTTTAGATATTACTCTTGGGTTTTTTCATATAATAGCCACACAGCAGAATATTAGTTACAATTTAAGATATCTCTTTTTTACAAGAATGACTAATTTAATAATTGATATATTGCCTCTGAAAATATTGCTGTGTGTACTAGAATGAGCATATTCTTTCTTTTAGGCACCCGAATCTATTTCAGAGAGGGAATTAAAACTGCTTTGTGAGTATGCTCGGATTCTGTTGCTGTATTTATGCAAATGATCAAATAATTAAAATCTTTTTAAGGATAATGTAGTCATTAATCAGTAATAATATAATAATTAATCAGTAACTCAATATATGAGCTTTTCAATAAGTGCTTAGCAGCTGCATCCCTAATCTTCAGTGGGAGCAACAGACGTTCAGCATTTCTCAATACTGAGTCTATAATGGTTGGCTTTTAAAAGATAGAATATTTTTTTGCAAGTCCAAACAGGTAGTGGATGTCCTCTGCTTCCTGAGATAATTTGCTGGGAGTTCTGAGAACCTCCCAGCTCCTCATTTTGGAAGTGCTGGGCAGTAGCTGCACGTTGGGGTGTTTCATAGCAGTGGTAACAGTGAAGAACCTTTTCCCACTTGTAGTTGTACCATTGTAATATTGAGAATGTTTAAGACAGTGGAATATTAAAAGAACCCATGTTCATTTGCAGTATGGAAGAGGAAAACTTAAAGGTGATGGCTGTGATTAATTAATTGCTACAGAAGAGCTACAAATGCTGTGAGCCATTACATTAATGTGGCAGATGCTTAGATTCTAGAAGTAAATAAGCATAAAGTATTTTGCTGAAGTATTTGTGATCACAAAGTGAAGTTGGATAGATTATTATTGCAAACTACCAGAAAAAACAGAAGAGTGTTCAATGAAATTATTAGAAGTTTTTATGAGTTTTAATGTTTAACACATCTGAGATGTCAATTACTGAAGCTTTCTAAGTCTGTGATGCTTTCAAGCAGGTAATAATGCTTTTCTTTTCTGCTCCCTCTGCTTAGGCAGCAACTCTGCTTTTCTCCGAGTAGTAAGATGTAGATCTCTGTCTGAAGAATATGGTTTAAACACTTTCAACAAGGATGAAATCAGTAAGTACTCATTTTTGGCACAGACTTCAATTACATTTTCAACTTGAAATGGTTTGGTGATCAAAAAGAATCCTTTATGTTCTGTTGTCTTATGCAGTTTTATAATTTGGCACCAACTAGGAGTATAATTTGTTTGTCTAGAATGTTTAATTTAATTGTGCAAGTTGAAAAGTGACCTTACAGACTGATGCATGTTTCAGTTGTGGTTTGTTTTTGTTGGTTTTTTTTCTTGCAGTTGTTATTTTTTTGAAAACACAGAAATAAAACACCTATCTTCAAACTTCTCTTTTCTGCACCTTGGTATTTCTGACTAAGCTGGAAAGGTTCTACTTTCACCTGACCAAAAATAGGAGGATAATTGCCTTGGCTCCTCTCAGTTTATCGTTTTAGTATGTGAACTAGCAAAGTAGTTAGTTAATACTGCATTTTATTTTTTGGACTTGCATTAAATAAAAAAAAATCAAAATCAAAACCTACATTTGTAAATACTTTGACAAAAGGTTTTGTTTTAATTAGGCTTATACAAGTCCTCTGACTATTTTGGACAAAATGTGTATTTTGACAAAGTGTTACAGAACCACAGAAGGTTAGAAGTTTAAAGGGACCTCCGAAAATCATTGAATCCAACTGGCTCTGCCCCCTGCCAGAGCAAGACAAAACTGGAGCAGATCAAGCACAAATGCATCCAGACACATCTTCAATGTCTCCAGAGAAGGAGACTCCACAACCTCTCTGGGCAGCCTGTTTCAGTGCTCTACAACCCTTACAGTAAAGAAATTCTTCATGTGGAGGTGGAACTTCATGTACTTAATCCATGAATCCATTGACCTCATCCTATTACAAAGCACAAGTGCGAAGAGGTTGTCCCTGCCTTCTTGATGCCCAGTTGTTACGTATTTACAGACATTTATTAGATGCCCTCTAAGGCCTTTCTTCTCCATACTAAAAAGTCAGAAATAGTCAAAATACTATATCTGACAGTTCTTGAAGATTCATGGTTGATGATTGTTTTCATTAATACTTTACTACAGTTTTAACCTGTGGGAACTACTTGGCTTCAGGTGAATTACCCTGAAAAAAAAAAAAGCCTTTATTTTTCCACTTCATCTGTACCAGCTAACCTGTTATCTCTCTGTTTTCAGTTTCCCACATGGACAACCCAGACAGTGAAATAGTCCTGTACTTGATGCTACGGGCTGTAGATAGATTTTATAAGCAGCATGGTAGATATCCAGGTATGTTAATACCAGAGCTACTTAATGTCCACAGAAGAAATGTAAAGATACAATAGTTAGTGTAATACTAGTTATAAACTACAAATATAGCAAGAGTTGTCAGTTTATTTCCATTTTAATATAACCTTAAGAATTTGAAAATCTGTGAGAATGTTTTCTCTTGGAAATTTAAGGAAGTTGTTTTAATTGAATCCACTGAAATGGGTTGCATGGATTCAGTTACACAGTAATTTGTCTTTAGCATGAGTAGCATCAACAGAATATTCA
The DNA here is from genome assembly GCA_013401355.1 of Ceyx cyanopectus. NCBI lineage: Eukaryota > Metazoa > Chordata > Aves > Coraciiformes > Alcedinidae > Ceyx > Ceyx cyanopectus. The sequence continues at coordinate 52,729 of VYZU01072927.1, read as the reverse complement.
GTTATTAGTGGTTTAGTATTTATTAATTGGCTTAGAAAATTTTGGAGAAATAAAATTCTTAGGCTGCCATTTAAACCTGTTAACTTTGAGTATGGTGGTACAGTTCTGTGATGGGACACTCTTTTCCAGGTGTCTACAACTATCAGGTAGAAGATGATATTGGAAAACTAAAATCATGCCTTACTGGTTTCTTACAAGAACATGGGTTGTCTGTGGTGGTGAAAGATGACTATGTTCATGAGTTGTAAGTATTGCATCTGAAAAGTCACTTTGTTGGGAAAACTGACCTGAAAATCCTAATTGTCACTTTCCTATCCAGTTNAACACTTTCAACAAGGATGAAATCAGTAAGTACTCATTTTTGGCACAGACTTCAATTACATTTTCAACTTGAAATGGTTTGGTGATCAAAAAGAATCCTTTATGTTCTGTTGTCTTATGCAGTTTTATAATTTGGCACCAACTAGGAGTATAATTTGTTTGTCTAGAATGTTTAATTTAATTGTGCAAGTTGAAAAGTGACCTTACAGACTGATGCATGTTTCAGTTGTGGTTTGTTTTTGTTGGTTTTTTTTCTTGCAGTTGTTATTTTTTTGAAAACACAGAAATAAAACACCTATCTTCAAACTTCTCTTTTCTGCACCTTGGTATTTCTGACTAAGCTGGAAAGGTTCTACTTTCACCTGACCAAAAATAGGAGGATAATTGCCTTGGCTCCTCTCAGTTTATCGTTTTAGTATGTGAACTAGCAAAGTAGTTAGTTAATACTGCATTTTATTTTTTGGACTTGCATTAAATAAAAAAAAATCAAAATCAAAACCTACATTTGTAAATACTTTGACAAAAGGTTTTGTTTTAATTAGGCTTATACAAGTCCTCTGACTATTTTGGACAAAATGTGTATTTTGACAAAGTGTTACAGAACCACAGAAGGTTAGAAGTTTAAAGGGACCTCCGAAAATCATTGAATCCAACTGGCTCTGCCCCCTGCCAGAGCAAGACAAAACTGGAGCAGATCAAGCACAAATGCATCCAGACACATCTTCAATGTCTCCAGAGAAGGAGACTCCACAACCTCTCTGGGCAGCCTGTTTCAGTGCTCTACAACCCTTACAGTAAAGAAATTCTTCATGTGGAGGTGGAACTTCATGTACTTAATCCATGAATCCATTGACCTCATCCTATTACAAAGCACAAGTGCGAAGAGGTTGTCCCTGCCTTCTTGATGCCCAGTTGTTACGTATTTACAGACATTTATTAGATGCCCTCTAAGGCCTTTCTTCTCCATACTAAAAAGTCAGAAATAGTCAAAATACTATATCTGACAGTTCTTGAAGATTCATGGTTGATGATTGTTTTCATTAATACTTTACTACAGTTTTAACCTGTGGGAACTACTTGGCTTCAGGTGAATTACCCTGAAAAAAAAAAAAGCCTTTATTTTTCCACTTCATCTGTACCAGCTAACCTGTTATCTCTCTGTTTTCAGTTTCCCACATGGACAACCCAGACAGTGAAATAGTCCTGTACTTGATGCTACGGGCTGTAGATAGATTTTATAAGCAGCATGGTAGATATCCAGGTATGTTAATACCAGAGCTACTTAATGTCCACAGAAGAAATGTAAAGATACAATAGTTAGTGTAATACTAGTTATAAACTACAAATATAGCAAGAGTTGTCAGTTTATTTCCATTTTAATATAACCTTAAGAATTTGAAAATCTGTGAGAATGTTTTCTCTTGGAAATTTAAGGAAGTTGTTTTAATTGAATCCACTGAAATGGGTTGCATGGATTCAGTTACACAGTAATTTGTCTTTAGCATGAGTAGCATCAACAGAATATTCAGTTATTAGTGGTTTAGTATTTATTAATTGGCTTAGAAAATTTTGGAGAAATAAAATTCTTAGGCTGCCATTTAAACCTGTTAACTTTGAGTATGGTGGTACAGTTCTGTGATGGGACACTCTTTTCCAGGTGTCTACAACTATCAGGTAGAAGATGATATTGGAAAACTAAAATCATGCCTTACTGGTTTCTTACAAGAACATGGGTTGTCTGTGGTGGTGAAAGATGACTATGTTCATGAGTTGTAAGTATTGCATCTGAAAAGTCACTTTGTTGGGAAAACTGACCTGAAAATCCTAATTGTCACTTTCCTATCCAGTTGTCGCTATGGAGCTGCAGAGCCACATGCTATTGCTGCCTTCATGGGAGGTAAGAGTGTCCCTGTGTTTCTAGGGTCCATACAGACAAACCAACCCCAACCAGCTGTACTTCATGCTGGAGTTGGACTCTCCACTGATTTAATTACTTTGTAGAGCAAAGGCTGTAATCAGACCATAGCCAAAGATAGTATTAGAACAAAATTCTCCCCCTTCAGTTCTTCAGGTGTGACCTCTTAAGGTGTATATATAGAAGTGGATACAGCAAGGGTTTAAAGTCAAAGAAAATAAACTGGAAAAATAATCCCAGTAGATCGATTCTGATAGCCCAAAGGCGTGTTAAAAAGAAAAAAAGGAAAAGAGTATTTGTGGTAATATTATAATTAACATAGTAATCTCTTCCTTTAAATGAACACAATATACTCATGTTAAATATGAAATACAGATAGTCTTGATTATTGCCTTAATTCAACCTGTGGGTAATATAAAAAATAAATGTCTTCATAGATGCTCGAAATCGATGTGTCAGTTAAATTACCTTCTTCACATGGCTTCGTGCAGTGCTGAGGATAATTATGTATTAAATATTCTGTGGATGTAGGATTTTTTTTCTGATAGTGTAATTTTGTATGTGCAGTGCTTTAGAAAAATGAGTTAACGTAACTTCTGAAGAAATTACAGAATATTTCATACTACAGTGAAATGACCCTTCGATTTATTTTACAGTTTAACAGTACTTTTTAATTGAACTCCATTCCATTTAGAATGGTTGCAACTTTGCACAAGTCCATCTGGTCACACATTTTTACTCTCCATGATTATGTACACAAAGTACATAGAGCAAAGTGTGTATTTGTAAAGCTGACTTCTAAAGTAACAGCTTTTTAAACCTCTTTTTATACTGGGAAGTACAGAAAGGTGTGTTTTGTCCTCCTTGGAGTTGTATCAAGTACTTCCAAAGTATTTCAGGTGTAGTGAGTTCTAGGTAAGTCTTCTACTGATCTTTAAATATGACTTGCTAACTACCTTCTGTTTTTTGTTCTTTGCATGCTGTTTGTTTGTTGGTTGTTTTTTGTTTTTTTTTTCTTTTACAGGAGCTGCTGCACAGGAGGTTATCAAAGTCATTACAGGGCAGTTTGTAATTTTTAATAACACCTACATTTACAGTGGAATGTCACAGACTTCAGCGACTTTCCAGCTTTAGGGTAATGATCTGGCATCCTGTAAATACTGTGTGTTCTGCCACTGATTGGACTGTTCTATATTACCTGCAAATTAAAGTTCCTTTATTTGTAATTATTTGTATCTTCTTTTTTTTTTTATCCTATGTGGTTGTCCTCATTAAAAAAAAAAATCATACCAAAACCTGGATTTATTATTTTTTTAAATCTAGAATTTTCTGATTCCATTTTGAAAGAAAATAGCAGCAGCTATTCTTTGGCATGGTAAGTTGCATTTGTGAACTGGCTTACCTGCTTCGCAGCAGAGCTGCGTGATTTATTTTATTTTTTTAATCCACCCTCAAAAAAGCTGCTTTTCAAGTTGTGTGAGGGAGGGCTTGCACAAGGCTGAAAAAAGCTAATGATGGTTTGAGGATCTAAGTGTGAGAAGAGCTAGGGAAAGCTGTAATACTTCCTGAGTTCAAGGACATCATGGAAAGGGAATTGTGTCTTGAAAGCTGTTCTTACAGCTGTATTCGTCTAGTAAAAGATCCTTTCACCTGCACCTTTTGTGCCTGGCAGACGCCAAGTGCTGTCTGTGTCTTGTGGCGGCCTTTTAGTTTCCAAAATGTGGAGCATGGAAACTGAGTGGCCTTACAAGTCAAGAGCTTTCCCCTGGCCTTGGCCTGGAGGCAGGCCTAAGTTTCGGACAGTGGTCGGGGAAGGGTAAGAGGGGTCTCCCGGTGCCTGAGCGGAGCCGCGTCAGGCGGTGCCTCCCCCCCGGGGCAGCCCTCGGCTGGCGGCGGCTGCGCGTAGCTCCCGATGGGGCCAGAACAGGGCTGAGGGGGGACGCGCGCGCGCGCGGCGGGCGGGAAGGGCGCGCAGCGTGCGCGGCTGAGGGCGGCGGGACAGGGCGGGGCCCGGCGGGAGAGCGAGTGTCCGGCCGCGGGACCCTCGGCGGCGGGGCGGGTGGGCTGGGAGCGGCAGGAGAACTCGGGGTCGCCTTCGGGGCCGACCAGAACCACTCCGGCAGTGGATGGATAGGTAACCAATCCATGCTCTCACTCCCATCGTCTTGATATCCCCACCACTTCCAACAGCTGTCAGAACGCTTTTGCCGTTTCATCTTTAGACTGTGGGGCCTTTATAAATCTTTTATGAGTTATTTCCTTTTTACATTTGGTATCATCTGGAGTGCTTATTAAGACTTCTACTTCAAAGTTGAACTCTGGTACTGAGCTATAAATCATCCATGGCTTATTTGAGAGGCAGGAGGACTGGGATGAATGCTCAAGTAGCACTGGAAGACTTCAAAGGTTTATGACACTGAACAGTGTTTCTTAGAAGTTAGTGGCTGCATCCTCAGCTGCTGGTGTGAATTTTGTTTTAATAGGACACCAACAATGCAGTATTCTAATACGCAGGATTTGACCACTGGGTTTTAAAAAGGAGAACCAGCCCTGAGGCTGGCAGTGTCTGCCCTAGTGTGACTGCATAGTGGTGGGTCTAACAGGCCAGGCCTTGGCTAATGGGGGACATTCCCATCAGGCTCCATGTGGGCTTCCTAACCTCCTGTGTCAGTCTTGAGCATGTTCAAGCCATGTGCTGGAATGCTGCTGAACAAACATTAATGTATCTGTACTATTTTTTAAAGGGTGTTTTTGAGGTTTGCAGGGATGTGACTGGGTTATTTTCCATAACTGGTGGGGAAGGGACAATCTGTTCCTTTATATGTAACATTTGTCAGAAGTCTTGCAGCAAATCCTGTTACTTTTCATTTTTTCCCATTTAAGCTATTTGCATTTTAATGTAGGCTGGCTTGTAAGAGTTGTGTATCTTCTGTATGTTGCAAAAGAAAATGATCCATTTAAAATCAATACATTTCTATAGTGATTTTTTAAAAAGCCTTGTGCTCCTTATATTAGTCTCTTAAATTGTGTAATTATGTATTTAAGTAAACTTTATTGAAATGAAGTTAAATCTGAAGCGAGCTCATTTTTTACAGCTTTTCTTTTGTTAAGGACTATGTAGGTTTTGTTTTCTCTTAGCCTAGCAGGTTGGTATCATAAGGGCAAAAGCATGAAGAAGACTTACAAGCTTTGTGGTAGGGTTAGATTTGCAAGCAAATAAAATGCATTTATCTTCTCACCTCTGAAAGGTGAGAAAGGAAACAGTTTCACCAAAGCTACTGTAAGGATAGCTCAAATGGAGCATTTGAATTAATGGAAGCAGCAAAGGAATTGGAACAATCAGTAGCTTTAAATGGAAAACAGGGCTGGTTGTCTTCGTTAAGATGACACTGACAACTGACTTTTTTAGAGCTGTTGCTCTACTTCGTGGAGGATAATTCATTATTAAACTGCATTTATCACTGATTTAACGTCTCTGCCTGGAGCCATATAACTTTTGAGAGTGAAACAAGTTCCTGTGATGATTCTATCAACCCTTCTTTGTGTTTGGGACTTGGGGCATGGTTAAGGGGCCATGTTTCTGCTTCCAAACCTGAATTTTTTGCTCAACTGCTGCTCAACTGTCAGATACTGGCATATTAAGCTTATGTAAAAATAATATTGTGAGGCTTTCTGGTTTACATGGTTCATATAATGTGGTAATTCCTTTGGTGAACTAAAATACTTACAGAAATAATGTCTCAGTTGATGCTCATTGTCTAGTTTTGATCATGACTGATAAAAACAACATAGTTATGATTTAGTGGCTCACAAAATAGCAGTAGAAGGCTAAATGTTTTATAGTGGATGTTAGATACCCTTGATCCTTCATATAACACTTGGTAGTCTTATGGCCAGTTGTTGGCTGATGACAAAGGTGGAAACTTATTTTAAGGAAAACTATATCAGATGTATTATGAAAAACCTCCCAGATCTACGTGTATTTTCAATGACAGGGATGTTTTTGGTGCCTGATTTCTGCAATATGTTAACTTCCAAAACATAATAATGTAGTAGTTATAAAAGCAGTGTTGTTATTAAGTACTGCATTTTGAAAAATTCTGTGCCATGCAAGAGCATATTAAACTTTGTCAGATGATAGTGTAAAAGCAATGCTATTCTAAACAGAAAACAGATTTATTTTTTTTCTTGCCATTGTAGAACAAGAACAGGAATAGAACTAAATATGGAGGTGCAGAAAAAACAGTGTGGTAAGATTCCTAATATAATTTTTAATTTATTATCTGAATCAATTTTAATAAGTTTTTTTGACTGATAGGTCTGTCATGGTATGGTGAGCTGTTGGGGAAATATTATTTTCCTTGGGATAGATAGAGGACAAATCTAATCACAAAGTTTCAAAGGTTAAATAATACCATCACAGACACCCTTTTTTGCTAATATTCACCCCCATTTAATTATATTTTAAGTTCTGCAAGAAGCCTCAAACCTTAGACATGTTTATAATATGCAGTATCTGCTGTTACTCTTTAAAATAACTATCAAATAAGTATTTTTATTATACCTAGAAGAGTAAGAAACAGGTTTTCCAAGTGGTTTACCTGCCTAGAGCAGTGTGTAGGTGCCCAGAAAATGCTTTGTGTTGACTTACTAAACAACCTGATGCAAGATTCTAGCTGCTGTGGTGCTTAAGTCTCTGTAAGTAAATATCACATAGGAAGCCTTGGCTGGTTGGATTCTTTCCTATTGCCTCTAGATTTTAAGTTGTTTTCACTCCATGTTTCCTTGGTTCTGTATTATTCACTTAAATACACTTAATGCATCTTGCAGTTGTGAATTTTATGTTTAGTAATTCACATCACATTTACTTAGTTATTATTACTAGTAATTAAAGGCCAGAAATATTAAAAGGGTGCTGTTACTTTAGCAAAATAAATAATGATCAAACAACAAACTATGAAGAGGAATACTTTTAGGTTAAGTCTGTTCAAAACCAGGCTGGATGCAGCTTTGAGCAGTGTGGTCTAGTGGGAGCTGTCCTTGCCTGTGGCAGGGGGTTTGGAACTAGGTGATCTTTAAGGTCCCTTCCACCCCAAACCGTTCTATGATTGAATGATTATTTATAGCTAGATGGAAGTGGCCATGTTTGCTCACTGTTTTTTATTATTGAAGATACATCTGCACATTACATTTTAGAACAGGTGTGTTGTAATGCTAAATAGATTATTTATATTAATACAAAGATAACAATTTACATGAAGTTTTCTTGTGTTCATTCTTAGATATGAAAACAGATCTGAACTTACTTCTCGAGTGCTTGAAATATCAGATGGACTGCCCTGTATCTCAGAAACAGGCTTTGATCACCATTTATTCCATTTGTCAGCAAAACAGTAAGAATCATTTTTCCTTAGAAACAATGAAGTTTTATGTCATGATGTACGTTAAGAGGCTGGTTGTCACATAAAAAAAACCCCAACAAACAAACAAAAAAACCCCAAACCAACCAACCAACCAAAAAAAACCAAAGAAAAAAACCCCAATCAAACCCAACCAACCCTAGAGGATATAAGGCTTGAAAATTACCTTAGGGACATAAGGCTTGAGAAGTTAGAAATTTTTGGAAGATTTTCATTTTACGGACAAGCAAAAGTGTAACTTTTTTTTTTCTGTTACAGGTGAAGCAAGTGAATATTTTCGAGAAATTGGTGGCTTGATGTTTATAAATGATCTTGCAAAGTCAAGTGTTCATTGCATAGTAAAGGAAGCAGCTTTATTTACATTAGGAAATATAATAGAGAGTAATGGTAATAAGTAATATTATTTGTATCCCCTAGTGAGTTATGATCCCATATTATTACTTCTGCTTCTGCTTTGTTTCAATTTTTCTTTTTTTTTTTCTTTTTTTTTTCTTTTTTTTTTTTTTTCAATTATCAGCTTGACTGAGGGGCAGTAAAGGTGCCACTGGTTCCCTGTCCATCCCCAGATCTGGAGCAAGACCTTGCTGCTCTGAGTAAATAGCAGGTCTTTGTGGCACTGGACAGCTCTACTTGTCTTCCTCAGCAGCAGGTCTTCAATGACAGGCTGCTCCTATGTCTGCCTGGGTCCTGTCTGCTTTAAAAGTGACTACAGGGGAAAGTTCTCAGTCCTTTGATAGTTCTGTCTTGTCTCCCCCCACCATATTGGATGCAACTGAGACTATAGTTACTGTATGACAATAATAATTTAGGATTATGAATGCTTTGCTTTAGAACGTAATGAATTTTCTTTTCTGGTTTCAGTTTATTGTCAACAAACTCTCTGTACAACTACATTGTTTGAAGACCTTATTTTATTTTTAATTAATAAGGATTCTGGTGTCAACTTGAAAAGGATGTCTGTTTATGTCATCTTAGTACTGGTTTCAAATAATAGTAAGTTGGTTGGGTTTTTTCTGTTATAAAACTATTTTTTTTGTCTTTCACAATCTGCAGTACAGAGATTTGAAACATTCAATAAGTAATGGTTTGGTAAAGGTAGTTCATAAAGATGAATAATTACATACTTCAGTTTCAGTTACATGTATATAGTTCATAGCTCACTGATCTCAAATAGCAGAAAGTAAAATTATACTTTTTTTAGAAGTAATGCAAACAAGTAATTTCTGACTATGTATAGAAACAATAGACATAGAAAGAATTTTTGCCAAGGTATTAGTGTATTGTTTTGGGGTGTTTTTTGGGGGGGTGGATGTTTGTTTAGGAAATAGAATTATATATGTAAATTAAACTCATAATTCAGCTGTTGTCTCAGGTTGCGTGTGTATTTGGAATCTTGTTTGTTCTTTTTAGAAAGTGGGCAAGCCTATGTCAGAGATACAGGCTGCATTGGTCTTCTGCTGGAGTTATTCAGGTAACAGCTGCAGTTCGAACCTCAGTAGCTTTCTAATTTTTGTGTCTTATGTTTACTTGATTACTTGAGATGTCTTTTGATCGTTCCTAACAGAACAGCTCTTTCCACATCTAAGATGAACCTGTCAGATGAAAATACTGAGGAGTATTACCAGCTGTGGTCTTCAGTCTGCAGCACTCTCTGTGCCTGTGTTAACAATCCCCAGAACGGTAGGTGGTGCTGTGACGGGTGACGGAAAAAGTTTGAAGTGTTTCTCCGAAGTGACTACAGTTTGTCTTCAGTTTTACTGGTCAACTGACATCTCATTACATTTTGATTTGGTGTTATGTTACTTTTCCAGAAGACAATCAAAACATTTGCTGTTCAGTTTTTCCATATGCCAAAGAGTGGCTTGAGAGCTGCACAGAGCCTGGTATAGTTCGTCCCATTTGTTCATTTGTTGGTCTCGCAGTTGCCAATAACTGTAAGTTCAGCTCAAGTTTTTCTTTTACAAATGTAAGTTTAATTCAGTTCTTAAATATTTTATTTTGTTTTGTCAGTCTCTACAAATTCATTTGCTGTTTTTCCAACTTATGCTCTGAAAACTATATTCTACAATATTCACTTAGACTGCATTGTACTTGAGTACAATGAGTGTGCAAACAGCCACAAACTGGGTACACTCAGTGAGGTCAGTAAAAATTATTTGGGAAATGTTTTGTCTAGAAGTATTTGACTAATATAAGCCATTAATACATCTCTGAAACAGTGACTTATGTACAACTTGGGCATAATGTTTGCCATTTCTCTGCATATATTAGGGCCATGTGTTTCCTGTAACTGCTTTATAACACATCTACTACATTTCTTGAGAGTAATATATATCCAACTTCAGTTCTGTTGTATGGGTGGAAATACAATGATAAATATTTGCACAGAAAAATTGTCACGATTAGGAAATGCCAAAACAATTTGCAACTTGTATTATTAAAATTTTTGTTTTTTTTTTTCACTAAGCATATGTGCAGAAGTACTTTGTTTCTGTTGGAGGATTGGATACCTTAGCTAAAGTTCTTTTCAAGCTGATGCATGATTCCTGTATGAGTCACTCAAGCACAAAACTTGCAGTAGTAGTAACAAAGACTCTGGATGCCTGCATTGCTAATGACTGTGAGTGAAAAGGCTGCTGCCATTTTCTGTGTATGGTATTTTTAAAATCCAATTTTTCAAGTGTGGTGTTGGTGGAAAAATGATACAAATGGATGCTAAAAGACAAGTAGCTTATATGCATGACAGTTTATATTGCAGGTTTTTAAAAAGTCTGGGATGGGTTTCTTTCCCATTGTTTCCAAGATCAACAGTGAAATTTTAAACACTACAGAAAAAAGAAAAATAAGATGCTAGAGCTATTTATGTATAAGTAAAGCTGAGAACTGGATGTGCCAGTCAGTTTGGATCTTGGTGTTAGAGCTGTGTTTCTGTAGGCCTATACCTAAGCTAACAGGCTTTGTAAGCTTAAAAATGTGGAGAAACTTATCAGAGGTCTTGAATTGCCAAGACATTGTTGAACATATCTTCTACCACATCTCTGTACAGCACAATCTGGGAGAAAGGGCAGTGCTGGACAATAGGAGTAGCATGGGCAGAACTATTGCACTGGGAGGGATGTGGTAATTTGAAGTGTTAAAATGAAAGAGGAGAAGGACTGTGCAGGCCCAAGGTTTTTTACAGGTCTGTAGAATTCCCTTGAACAACAGCATTTTATACATGGATTATATCTATATACTATGTATCTAGTTTGTTTGTTTGCTTGTTTTCAAATTATTTTTAACACCATAGCTGCCATGAGTGTTGTCTTGACTAAGTACCACACTGTGTCAGAGCTACTGAAGCTGCTGTCCAATGACATTCTGGATACTGGAGACAAAACTAGTATTATTCTAGCAATTGGACACTGTACTGAAGTTTGTGGTAAGATTTTTTTTTTCTCTGTCAGTTTCTACTAAATTCTTATACTTACTCATACTTCAGTAGCTACTTCAATGGTGTCATTTCATCAAGACTGGAACAAAAAGGTAAGTTCTGCTAAATTATGTAATATTAACATTTGGATTTATTTTTTTTTTGCTATAATGTTCTATCTTTACATTTTAAAACCTGTTAACATGTAATATCTTTAAGAGCTTAGGAAAAGGAGCCTATTATGGAAGAATTCAGATCTAGGCTTAGGTAAAATTCATCCAGACTTGAAAACTACTACAGTACATAACATATCAAATAAATCTTTGAGTTTTATTATAAGGCCCCAGCTTCTGACCTCTAATTACATAGCTATTATTTTTTAAAGCTGTATAACACTATTGGCTTTGTAAAATAAGCAGTAGGTAACCCTGAAATATTTTTGCCAGGCATTTCAGGGCTTTCCCAAGCATATCTGGTGAAAATAAACCATTCAAGTTGGTTCTTTGTGGTAGTATAGGCAAACAAAACGGTAAGTTGTGCCATACTGATTGGTGATTATTTATACTACAGTTTTTTTCTCATATATGTTCAGAAACACAGGAAAAAGGGATTGCCTTCAGAAGTCCTGACTGATTATCATAATCTGAATGTCAATAATTAGATCAGTAGGTCATAAATTGGCTATTTTAAGACACTATTTCATGAAGAATTAATTGAAACAAAGCTTAATAGCAAATGTCTGTCAAATGGAAATATGATTTAATGAACAAGTAAGTTTCTCTTCAAATGTCAACACTGACAAAATACTCATGCTTCATCTTTTTCTGAGTCTTGGGTTTTATCAAGCTTAGACAACAAAGACCTCTCTTTAGAAAGTTGTCAGTTTTATGAATACATACTGTGAATGTATTCACAATAAAACACAATTAGCTAATTGCATAGTTAACAAGGAGGAACAGATTAGCTAGACTTGGATTAAACTAATAATTTCATTAGCATTTTGCTAATTATAAACTAAAAGATTTTGATATTTCTGTGTCTCGAGGATTGCATAAACTTAGTATGTACACTTTAGTGAGTATATACCATAGGAAAAGAAATTCAGAAGCCATAATTGAAATATTTTAAGATACAATTAAATTACTTTGGAGCTCCATCATATAATTTCTCAGTCCTCCTTCAGTTTTCTTAAAAGAATGTTGAGCTGTGGTTAAATGATCCTGTGTAATGTAGAGCACTTCTGCTGCAATTCAGGTAGTATGGATCCATCATGAAAATCTGTTTTTCAGAATATCCCTGAAAGTTACTAGTATTAGTTTCTAAAATTGCTGTAACATTATGTATGAGGATGAAAAAAAAAATATTTTGCTTTACAATGTTCTATTATAGAAGCAAACCAGTATGAACTGCTCCAGAACAACGGTCTTCCACTTATGATTCAGCTATTAACTGAGTCTCAGGATGAGGAACTAAACAAAGCTGCTACTTTTGTGCTGCAAAACTGCAAAAAAATGAGTAAGCTTACTGCTATTGCTTTAAAAATTACAGAGATTATTTCCATCTTTGAGTTCTGTCGGTTGCATAAATATTTCTAACTGTAGCAGCTTTTAATTCTGTGTACTCCAAGAGATGTTAGTTTTCTACAGAAAAGTTGCATGTTTGTCACCATGGACTGATTATGGCATTTAGGCAGAAAAAAGGTAACAGTTGTATTGCAATAATGCATTTGTGAAATCAATATAGGACAGTTCTTAAACTTTCCTACCTATATATTATGTCCAAACTACTGACATTGTCCCTCAATATACAATTGTTATTCTATTCCTGGGTATATAACATTGTGTATAGAAACTAAACCAGTAGATAATCAAGCCAGAAATCAGCAGACCATAATTATTTTGTGCTAATANTGTATGGTATTTTTAAAATCCAATTTTTCAAGTGTGGTGTTGGTGGAAAAATGATACAAATGGATGCTAAAAGACAAGTAGCTTATATGCATGACAGTTTATATTGCAGGTTTTTAAAAAGTCTGGGATGGGTTTCTTTCCCATTGTTTCCAAGATCAACAGTGAAATTTTAAACACTACAGAAAAAAGAAAAATAAGATGCTAGAGCTATTTATGTATAAGTAAAGCTGAGAACTGGATGTGCCAGTCAGTTTGGATCTTGGTGTTAGAGCTGTGTTTCTGTAGGCCTATACCTAAGCTAACAGGCTTTGTAAGCTTAAAAATGTGGAGAAACTTATCAGAGGTCTTGAATTGCCAAGACATTGTTGAACATATCTTCTACCACATCTCTGTACAGCACAATCTGGGAGAAAGGGCAGTGCTGGACAATAGGAGTAGCATGGGCAGAACTATTGCACTGGGAGGGATGTGGTAATTTGAAGTGTTAAAATGAAAGAGGAGAAGGACTGTGCAGGCCCAAGGTTTTTTACAGGTCTGTAGAATTCCCTTGAACAACAGCATTTTATACATGGATTATATCTATATACTATGTATCTAGTTTGTTTGTTTGCTTGTTTTCAAATTATTTTTAACACCATAGCTGCCATGAGTGTTGTCTTGACTAAGTACCACACTGTGTCAGAGCTACTGAAGCTGCTGTCCAATGACATTCTGGATACTGGAGACAAAACTAGTATTATTCTAGCAATTGGACACTGTACTGAAGTTTGTGGTAAGATTTTTTTTTTCTCTGTCAGTTTCTACTAAATTCTTATACTTACTCATACTTCAGTAGCTACTTCAATGGTGTCATTTCATCAAGACTGGAACAAAAAGGTAAGTTCTGCTAAATTATGTAATATTAACATTTGGATTTATTTTTTTTTTGCTATAATGTTCTATCTTTACATTTTAAAACCTGTTAACATGTAATATCTTTAAGAGCTTAGGAAAAGGAGCCTATTATGGAAGAATTCAGATCTAGGCTTAGGTAAAATTCATCCAGACTTGAAAACTACTACAGTACATAACATATCAAATAAATCTTTGAGTTTTATTATAAGGCCCCAGCTTCTGACCTCTAATTACATAGCTATTATTTTTTAAAGCTGTATAACACTATTGGCTTTGTAAAATAAGCAGTAGGTAACCCTGAAATATTTTTGCCAGGCATTTCAGGGCTTTCCCAAGCATATCTGGTGAAAATAAACCATTCAAGTTGGTTCTTTGTGGTAGTATAGGCAAACAAAACGGTAAGTTGTGCCATACTGATTGGTGATTATTTATACTACAGTTTTTTTCTCATATATGTTCAGAAACACAGGAAAAAGGGATTGCCTTCAGAAGTCCTGACTGATTATCATAATCTGAATGTCAATAATTAGATCAGTAGGTCATAAATTGGCTATTTTAAGACACTATTTCATGAAGAATTAATTGAAACAAAGCTTAATAGCAAATGTCTGTCAAATGGAAATATGATTTAATGAACAAGTAAGTTTCTCTTCAAATGTCAACACTGACAAAATACTCATGCTTCATCTTTTTCTGAGTCTTGGGTTTTATCAAGCTTAGACAACAAAGACCTCTCTTTAGAAAGTTGTCAGTTTTATGAATACATACTGTGAATGTATTCACAATAAAACACAATTAGCTAATTGCATAGTTAACAAGGAGGAACAGATTAGCTAGACTTGGATTAAACTAATAATTTCATTAGCATTTTGCTAATTATAAACTAAAAGATTTTGATATTTCTGTGTCTCGAGGATTGCATAAACTTAGTATGTACACTTTAGTGAGTATATACCATAGGAAAAGAAATTCAGAAGCCATAATTGAAATATTTTAAGATACAATTAAATTACTTTGGAGCTCCATCATATAATTTCTCAGTCCTCCTTCAGTTTTCTTAAAAGAATGTTGAGCTGTGGTTAAATGATCCTGTGTAATGTAGAGCACTTCTGCTGCAATTCAGGTAGTATGGATCCATCATGAAAATCTGTTTTTCAGAATATCCCTGAAAGTTACTAGTATTAGTTTCTAAAATTGCTGTAACATTATGTATGAGGATGAAAAAAAAAATATTTTGCTTTACAATGTTCTATTATAGAAGCAAACCAGTATGAACTGCTCCAGAACAACGGTCTTCCACTTATGATTCAGCTATTAACTGAGTCTCAGGATGAGGAACTAAACAAAGCTGCTACTTTTGTGCTGCAAAACTGCAAAAAAATGAGTAAGCTTACTGCTATTGCTTTAAAAATTACAGAGATTATTTCCATCTTTGAGTTCTGTCGGTTGCATAAATATTTCTAACTGTAGCAGCTTTTAATTCTGTGTACTCCAAGAGATGTTAGTTTTCTACAGAAAAGTTGCATGTTTGTCACCATGGACTGATTATGGCATTTAGGCAGAAAAAAGGTAACAGTTGTATTGCAATAATGCATTTGTGAAATCAATATAGGACAGTTCTTAAACTTTCCTACCTATATATTATGTCCAAACTACTGACATTGTCCCTCAATATACAATTGTTATTCTATTCCTGGGTATATAACATTGTGTATAGAAACTAAACCAGTAGATAATCAAGCCAGAAATCAGCAGACCATAATTATTTTGTGCTAATAAAATGTCTTGATCTTTTTTTTTTAAAGTAGAGTGTATTTTGGAATTTCCTGTTCAAGTTGGTTTGGTTTTTTTTTTGTTTTTTTTTTT
>VYZU01072927.1:8290-35150 GCA_013401355.1 Ceyx cyanopectus | reverse complement strand
AAAAAAGAAAAAAAAAAAAAAAAAAAAAAAAAAAAAAAAAAAAAAAAAAAAAAAAAAAAAAAAAAAGAAAAAAAAAAGAAAAGAAAAAAAAAGTTGAGACCTGTACTGGGAAATGACCTATAGAGTTAGGATTAACTCCATGATAATTTTTACAGCACAGCATCACTGTGTAAACAGTTTGTAGTAAATATAATTGCAAGATCACCTTTTATAACTGCAGATTATATTTGAAGTGCATTGATGCTTATGTGTAAATTTAAATTGAAGCTATACAAAAATTATTATCCAAAGTTTATATTTTGCATTAAATTATTGGGTCTGTCCCTCAACATACTAAACTATAATAAATACTTTTAAAAGGTGTTAAGTGATAAAATTTGTAATATTAATGTTGTTTTATATTTTATAAAGCTGAAAAATTGTCCCTGAAAATAACTGATAATTCATTAAGTATGAACGATGCAGAAGAGTTGGATGTGCAAGTCAGAAAAAGAAGTCTACAGGACTACTGGAAGAAAGCAAAAGAAATTTTTCACAGAATAAGCTTGATTGAAAAAGAACATGATGAGGTTGGCCTATTTACCAAATGAGGATAAAACTAAGTAAATCCTGAATTTAGGGAGAAATAGAAAGTAAACACTTCATACAATTTTAGTGTGACTGAGACAAGTGAGGAAAGCACTGGATGTGTGTGAAACTGCGGCCTGCAACTTTCACCATTTCAGCATGTCATACAAAATTAGAACTATGCAGGGCAATCAGAGAATGCAGGCATCTTTATTTTTATGGAGCATTTTAGTTCATTATAAGACCATATTTCCTCTGAAATGGAGATCACTTAGACTGGAGAAACAAGAATTTCATTTATTTTTTCATTCTAGTCACTTGAACCTATAATTTTAGCATTTGCATGCATGAAATGCTCATGATGGTACAGCTATGACAGGATAGGTGTTGATGAAAAAAAAACTGTAATAAAGTTGTTTCATATTTTCCTTTTAACTACTTGGTATCTCTGTGTTTGCAATATCAATTTTTTGGAGCTATTTAGCCAGATCTTAATTAAATCTGTTCATTTCTAGAAGTGCCTCATATCAGTAGTGAATCCATTGCTTCAGCTAGGGATTATCATTTAACTCTCCCTTGAACACCTTCATTAGCACTGCTGTCTCAACTCAGGCAGAGGTTTTTGAAGTTTCTGTAGAATTTGCTTTACTTTGAGTTAGTCTGGTCTATCCTAGTTAATCTTGTTGTTAGATTTATAGAGCTTGTATCATCAGTAACTAGTATTTTTCAATACAGGAAGGAGTGCAAGGAAGACTATTTGTAGGCAGATCTTCAGAAGCCAATATTGAACCATCAAAATACCATGAAGTGAATCCTGCTGATCTAAAAACTTATATGGAAACCAGACAAAAAGAAGCACATTGTCCACAGTTGATCTCTAAGTCGGATGATCAGGTTCTTGCTCTATCTGTAAATTCTTCTCAAATGAAAAGTGAAATGTTGAACACTAGGAAAGCAGGAAATGCCTCTACTAGACACAGCAAACAGAGTAATAATCCATGTTCAGTTAATGAACTCAAAACAGACACTGTACTTCAGAGTCACAATATAAATGAAAAAACTGCTTGTGTAAAAACCCAGTCTGTTCTTCAAGTAAGGTAAGTGTCATAGACCAAAGCAGACATAGTCATTGCTTTACTTGAGTAATTTCCAAATGGGATGTCAGCTTTTAAAATTATCTTTCACTGATATGTCTTTTTCTCCTAGTGAAAGGCCATAGCCTTTTGGTGGCTTACTACAGAATATTCTGGGGAAGTGCTTTTGACATCACAGATCAAAGATTGTAGTAATAAAAGTGTCTGGGTTTTTTGTTTGTTTGGTTTGGGTTTTTTTCTCTGAATGGTAGAGTTCTAAGAAATTGTATGGAGAGCTTGTTAGAGGCTGTGTTCTACTGCCTTCTACATAGACTTGAAAAATTATCCATAGTTTTGGCCTCGAAATTCTCACTGAGTCATTAGAACAAGTTTTGATCCATTGTTTCAGATGAAACCACAAAGATTTCTGTAATACACGCTTACTATGAAAACAACAGTTAGAGAACTGCTCTGTTAAAAAAACAAACAAACAAACCAAATCAAAATTGCTTGCATGCATTATATTTTACCTTTGCAGCTACCACAGAAATTAACAAGAGCCTGGGGCATTTTCTCTGGTACATTCAGATAAATCTTGTTTTGCTACTGACTAGCATAATTTCACACAGCTTCTTTGTTCTCATCTCTGAAGCACAAAGCTATTAAGAAATTAATTACTTAAAAAAAAAACCACAACAAAAAACAAAAGTCAACAAAAAATCCTCTCCCCTGGAATATGTATCTGTGTGAAAAAGGAGTCACTCAAGCATAGCCATGGATTAGGCTCCTTCTTCTGGAGGCATTTGCAGGTAGTGACAGAAAAATGCATGATCACCTTAACAGAGGACCATCTTGGTTGCATTAAAAGGTGATCAGTGTAAGGAAAGAAGACAATCTGTTACCTTTTAGAGCAACTGCTACACAATCTGGTGAGGAATACAATATTTGGAAGAGTTTGTGAAAGTTGTCCACGCCCTGGGCAATCATCATGTGAGTCAGACTCACACACGAGCTGCATCCCAGGCGCTGGAGACAAGGTGCTGAACAGCTCTGTGGGGAGGGCTGCCCAGACTGTCCACTCGATGGCTTCTGGCTGAATGCAAGCCCTGTAACTTGGGATAATTGGAATCAGTTATTATAGAGTTTTATATATTTAATATGGGGCTTTGCCTTTGGAAAGTGTGTGTTAATTTACAGGCAAATATATGTTGTGAACTTGATATATACTTTTTTTTCTCTCTAATTTATTCATGCTTTGATCTTCCCAGTAGACACTTTAAACAACCAGCAGAGATTGTTAAAAATACAAAACAGATGTGCACATCAGGTACAAATAGCTAAATATATTCCTTTCTTAGATAATTTTGTTCTTAATTATATTTAAATTAGTTTTGTGTACTTCAATCACTTTTTATTAGTTATGTATTATTAGATGACAGTACATTATGATTAATATCTTTTAACTGTCTGCATAGTTTTTATGGAGTATTAAATGTTTATTCTAATACATATTTTACCTTTATTTTTAAAATTTATTTTAAATATTAAAAATAATACATCAATGTTTTTAGTCTGAATGCAGTCTGTACTGAACTATTGAAACGATTAATAGAAAATGCATAAGGATGCTGATTTTGTTTGTGCCTCTACGTTTTTGGATGGGACCTACCTGTGAGAGTCACTTTTGCCAGAAGCTACTCCCTTCTTAAATGTGAATTTAGGATAATTGCTTTTCATATTTGCATTGTTCTTCTTAGTCTGATACATTTATTCAGAATGGGGATCTGTTTAATCAAATCTCTATTCAGAATTTAGTTTCCTGTGAGTTTATAACAGTCGTTAGATTGGTATTTGCCAGACTGGTATCTTTAGAGGTGATCAAGCTGTTCTCCAGGTTATACCTATTTAAATTGAGATTGTGATACCAGAACATCACAGTTTTCAGCCTCTGCTTTCAAAGATAAATCAGGTTTATAGGGCTTAGTTACAGAGCACTGTAAGTTCACAGGATTAATTTTCTGTGTTAGAGTTGAAGTAATATGGTTTGTGAGAGTGATGAAAAATCTATTCTGGATTTACAAAAAACATAAATTCCATCCATTTAACTTCAGGATTTCATTTGGATTTCTGCCATTAGGTAAATGAAACTTTTAATCTGCAAGTAGAAAGTACAGTTGAATATAGGTACACTGATGTGTTACTACCACAGCAAAAGGTAGGTTGCATTTTCTTAGTACATTTTTTTTCTTTCCTAATTTAGATGGACATTCATTCTACTCGGAGATAACCAAGGAAGGAAAAAGTACTTCAGCTACACCTACATCCCATAAAATGGCAGATTTAAGGTGTTTAGGTAAATATTATGTCTTTCTTTCCTGAGTTCATAACAGAAGCCTTAAAGAGTCAGTAATGCAGTAAGTGAACTGACATTACAGAAATTTTAATTCTATTGGATCACCTATTTGTAATTCTTAGCTGCTTCCTTTCCCTTTTCTGCCCCTAAAATAAAGCACAAATATTGAAATAAATCTTACATATTCCAGTTTCAATCCTTGTATCATTTCTGAATGTGCATTTACTAACAGAATATGCAACAGCTTAAAAGATGACACACCACTTGAAAGAATACTTCAGAGCAGGTGCTTCCCTGCTTTCTGTGATTACAAAGAGGGAGGAAAAACATGTAGCCAGGTTCAGTTCTTTCATATTCCCTTCTAAGCCTCTGAACTATTCTATAGCCCTTCTGTTTTATCTGCCTTGCTGCAGTTAAGTGTAGACAGTTTTATAGTAATCCATGATTGCAGCCTTTGGTTACCTCATCTTCTACTTCCTGAACATGGTCTATCCGTTTTTTAAGAATGCTTCTGCTACTGAGGATTTTTAAGTGGATTTTGTACTAAAACCTGTGTCTATAAAACAAAAACAAACCAAGAATCCACCAAAAGCCAAAACAAAAATCATAACCCACCTTTAAAAAACATCATTTAAGCATATGAATCCAAGTCGTCAAACTAAATTCAACCTGAGCTTTAGCATTGCTTTATCTTAGGCTAGAGTATTGCAGATGTGTACCAGTGCCCTTCTTAAAATTTCTCCCACTGCAGAAGTTCTTCAGCTGATGTAACTAACTGTAAGAATAGCTAAACCATAAATTATACCAGGAATGTCCTCAAAAAAAAAACCAACAGAAAGGCTTCCTGTGCGGGAATTAAAACCAAAGCTAGACTTACAATTTATTCAGGTTAAAACAGATAATTCTTAGAACACAGAGTTTGAAGGTATTAGCAAGAACATCTATATTTTGACTCTGAAAAAAGGGAATTGAGGCCCTTTTCTTCCCATCCCACTGGTGCTTTTACATCTGGAAAGGATCTGTGTCTCATTTATTACTTCTGGAGTATGAGTGCAGTACAACTTGGTCCTATTGATCATGTTGAAAATACTCTTTTTTTCTCTTTTTCTTTTGGTTGGTTGGTTTTTGTTTGGGAGGGTTTTTTTGGTGGGTTTTGTTTTTGTGTAGTTTTGTTTGTTTTGTTTGGGGTTTGTTTTGTTTTTTCCCCAAGAGCAGGTGAGTATAAAATGAAGTATTTTCAAGAGGGTGCATGAAGGGGCACCCTCTTTTGAGATGTGTTTATGGAAAACTGCAGGTCAAATTGCAGATCATAGTGAGGAAAATAAAACACTGGATTTTGTGATGGCTTGCATACTGTTTGTGCTTACTCTTCCTACAGTATACTGTTTTCTTTTCCAGGTTGTACATCAGGAGGATGGTCCTTCAATAGTAAAACCTTTATCAAGCTGTTGCAGAGTTGTCGGTACCAGTGTGACCGTCACAAAGTCATTCTGGAAGCTGAAGAAAGATATAAAAAGAAACTTCTCAAGATGGCTGTTTGTAACAGCAGCAGTTATGCAACTCATGAACGTAATGATATTTTTTTAATAGTTGTAACTATTGTTTTAAATAGTATTTAAGTTCTGAACTTTTTTTGGTCTACTTCTGAGTGTCCTCTTGTAAGCTTACTCATTTAATTTGATTTACCAACAATATATAGAAAGTGAGATCAGAATTAGTGTCCTCTGTTTAGAGGATCTTTTGTATTTCCTGGCAGTAGTGATATATCCTCATTGCAGGCTTTGAGACTGTCCTGTTTACTAGAGTTAGTCAAGTACTAGTAGAAGGGAATAATGGTGAAAAAAGTGTGAGTGGATGTATGACATAAAAGGTTATTTCATTCTATTACATGCTTATGGGTGTAAAAAACTTCTATAATTCTTAATAACATGAAGTGCATATCATTTTTTTTTTCTGGTTGAAAGGAGACATTTTGAAAGTTGAAGTTATTACTTACTGTCATTTATACTACTGTCCATATTTTCCAGAAATACTGCTGACTCCAGTGAAAAAAGACAGCCTGCATACAGGAATACCAACTTTTAGGAGCAAAAAGGAGAGTTTCCAAAGTAAGGTCTTGGTTTGAAAATTAATGCAAAAAATCCTTACTAAGTAATTATTTTGCATGACTTCACTCTGGGATACTGTGGATGGGGAGTTATATTTTGTCTTCCTGTGGAGTATGTGAAAATTCTGCATATTGGTATGCCAAAAAGAGCATGTTCTACAATCATGAAATCGCGATGCACATGCGTTCACAATGAAGTGACCTAGCACTTTTTACACCTGCTGCTTTGATTCCCCTCAGGGTTACTTCCTTGCCATTGGCTATTGCTCCGTTTTGTAGCATTGGAGAGGCATAGTCAGGATCAGAACACAGTATGGTTGCCTGTTCCTGGATTCAACATCATTATTACACAGTTACACATTATCCTATTATATCTCTTTCTGTTCCTGCTTTGAACTCTGCTAAGGACTTTGGTATCTGTGCTGAATAGCTAAAAGGGTAAAGCTTAGTATTTACAACAAACCTTGAGTAGGTAACTGAAAACAACCAGACAATACCAGAAAATTAAGTAAAGGAGATTTATTTATCTGTCCTGTATTATGACGTGTTACATAAGATGTTATTAGCAAAGTAGAGATGGAAAAGTTAGTGTAAGTGTCATCAGTTTCTGCTGTGCAGTTTAGGAATCCCGTGTTTATGGAACCATGCCTTTCCCATAAAAACTGGTGTTCTTTATCATACACAACTGTACATTCATAAATAGTAAGGTACCCCTCTTTTGCAGTGTTACAGAACAAAGTACTGTAATAAAGTTAATGGTTACATTTTGTTCTATATTCTGCAGATATATATTTGTACATAATTTACAAGGAATTTTATTCAGAATGTGGTGGTTTTGGGTATATCCTGCAGAGCTTCATCTGCAATCATACAGTAGTACTACATTCATCAGTTAACAGCCAATACTGTTTTTATGACTGATGACCAGAAGTTTTAAAATAGACTGAAGCAACTCTAAGTCAGTGTTCAAATGCTAAAACAGTAGTATTACTTTAAAAAACATTATCTTTTGAAAAAGTTAACTCAACAGAAAGATATTTTTAGCCTCCTNCTTTTTACCCCCACCCCCATTATAGAAATTAATTAATTTTGCTATGATAGCCATGAAGGTCTTAAAAAAAAAAACAAAACCAAAAAAAACCCCAAAACCAAAACAACGTCTTTATTTCATGCAGAGATGCAATTATATTAATATATTACCTTCAGTAAGCAAACATTTTCTGGAGTAAAGAGAATTTTCCAGTTTTTCTTCCAAGACCAGATAGTAGTATGAGTCAGAAGGTGGTTCTCCCTTAAATTTTAATTATTAAAACATTACCTGTGTCTTGTGTCATGGTTGGGTTGGCTTTTTTTCTCCTTAAACATGCATAATGTTTTATTGGTGTTTTTTTTTTTTAGGTATTCTTTTGACTCCAATTAGAAAAAACAAATCTAATGTATCTAATGGAGATGAACATGGCAAAAACACAGGGTTGACTGACAACTATAACTTGATACCTACTTATGAAAAGCGTGAGTATTACCAGCAAAATAATTCTGTAAGGAGTGTAACTTAAATATCAGGTTTTGCATTTAAGTAAGGGCATTAAGAAAAGCACCTGTGCTTGCTATTGGAGAGAAGTGGGCAAGAATTTAAATGGATGTGTTCTTGTGCCTTTGATCATAGCATTATTGATGTTTAATTCCTATTATTTGCTGGTTGTTTCCAGTGCATAAATAATCCTAATGTGTTAATGTTGACAATGAGAAAAGATCTAATGAAAATGAAATATTTCTAATAAAGTGACAGTCACACATTCCAGTTGATTAGAAGAAACATTCATTTACAACACTATATTCAGTTTTACAGTAGATTTTGGTTAGTTCAAAGTAACTAAGTGGTGGCCTTGTTCACAATTTCACAGCTTTCAAAAGGACTCAAGATGCTAACTTAAAGAGACAAAAAGTCCAAGGAGTGTTCAACCAGCAATGTCAGTACTTAAAAGAAAATTGCATGTATTCAGTTGACAGAAATGAGGTTAGTTATGTAAAGCCTAATCATTCACATATTTATAAATGTCAAATAAAATCACTATGAATTGCATAATTTTAGGTCACCTTGAACAGGAGTCCAGTAGCTAAGTGAACCTTATGAATAAGATATTCCTGTGTTGATTCTACTCCAGTCATACTGATTTATCCCTGCAATGAATTAAGCATTTTTCATCTGGCAGTCCTTTCTTAGTAACAGATATGAATGTATGATGTTTTCTGCAATAATGAGAATTTTTGTAGTATAGAAATAACAGAAACCTAAAGGAATTAACATAGACAGAAATTAAGGTAAAGGTCTTGGAAAAATGCTGTATTTCAGTAACACTGACAGAGAAGACACCTTAAAGACCCATTGTTACCTTGACAAAGTTATCATTTCTTTAGGGCTACTTAAAGTCATATTGTCAGTAATAATGTGTTACTTCCAAATGCAAAGTAGGATATTAATTTACATAATTTTTAATTATACCAAAATAAATATTTTCAGAACAATGAAACATGTTTCCTTAACATGAACACAAGAACTTTCAACAAAGGAAGAAGAACCCGAAAAGATTTCACAACTGAAGAAATTAACTGTCTTTTGAGTGGAGTGGAAAAAATGGGTAATCATTGGAACTTAATTTTGTGGTCTTATCCGTTTCAGAAAGGACAGACAAGTGTTGATCTTTCCAAGAAATACTACAGGTTACAGTTGCAAGTAATCATCATTTAATTTTCTACTTCTCATACATGCTGTCAGCTCAGTTTTCAGTTGCTGCTGCCAAACTGACTTGTAAAAAAAAGACAGACTGTCAAAATTTACACCCCATGGGACTGCGCTTTGGCTTTGCCCACTGCGCGTTAGAGTGGGCTCTGATCTAAGCCAGCTGGGGCTTGGGCTTGGAGGGGGAGCTAAACTGGGAAAATATTAGAGAAACTTGGAACCTTTCAGAGCCACCTGACAGGATACAAAGGGGATAAATTCAGTTAGGGAGTCAGCATTAATCCCTGTGTTTATTAGCCAGGTGCTATTTTCCCTGCTGGTGGTTTGTGGAACTCTCTCTGGTAGTCTCCATCGTTTCATGGGTATGCTCCTTGCTCGGCAGCGCTGTCTATGGGAGGAGATGGTGTTTCTGCTGGGGGGTATGTGTGGGAGTGAAATGTTTTCTAAAGCTGTGCCGTGTTTGATCTCAACATTTGTCTTGATATTTTCTTTTATCTCCATTTTATAGAGGCAAGAAAAAAACAAACTTCATCAATAACACCTTGCAAGAGTATTTTGGATTTTGTTGCAGAATGTTGAACAACAGGTCTATTATCAGTGAGCTATTGTCACAACAACGCGAGCCCTTGCAGAACTTAGACTGGCTTGGACAAGTGTCTCTAGTAATAACATTTGCTGACTGAGTTGTTGTGCTTTGTAATTTAAGTTACATATAATTTGATAAGGGTTTGTGAGGTTTGGGGTTTATTTGTTTATTTTTAAGAATGCTAAGATAGCAAACTCATCAGTAAAATGTATGGGCTTTTTTAACTTTAACCTTCCTGAACATTTGATCTTATGTAATATTTGATTTGGCTTTTTGTTTGAATGTTTTTTATGGTTTGCTTTATAACACTTGTAACTAAAGGCTATATTGCTAAAATTAATGTTTTGTCAGAAACTGGTGTTTATGTTGTATCTGAACTTGTTTCCTCTTAGTCAGATGTTTAAAGCAAGTAAAATATTTCGTTGTGCATTTAAAGTGCTACATATGCAAAAAAAAAAAGTAACTTTGACAGATAATAGCATGTGTATGGATAAACACTGCTGCACATAGTGGGCAAATCTCACACTGGTGTGCAGTAAGTAAATTGAAATGGAAAGGTTGTGAAAAATTCAGAATTTCAGAGTAGAAGACTGACTTACTACATGTGTAGTTCTTGGCTGATGGTAATGAAAGGGATAACATTCCTGGGCCTACATAAAATATTTCAGTGTTGAACTAAGTAGAATGTAGGTACTGATAAAAATTGGCTTCTGTTTACAGTTGGACATTTTTTGTGTACTTTTTTTCTTTTAATAGAAACTTGTAGTAAAGCCTGAGTAACTTTCAGTGACAGACTTAGTACTTCATAGGTGGTTTTTTTTAATTTACTTTGTTTTTAATCTATTCTGATAAAGGAATGACTAACTGACAGTTAAGAGAACTACACTTTTTCTTAATAAATGATTAACAGGTTTTTTTTGTACAATGTACCTTAAATGCTTAAAAAAAAAAAGGTAACCAAAAATTGAAAGGCTTGTGCTGTAAAGATGATGCCAGTGATCTAATAAATATGTCTTTAATATTTTCAGTGGTTGCACTTTGTATTTTATATTGCAGAAGATGTC
The DNA here is from genome assembly GCA_013401355.1 of Ceyx cyanopectus. NCBI lineage: Eukaryota > Metazoa > Chordata > Aves > Coraciiformes > Alcedinidae > Ceyx > Ceyx cyanopectus. Next base: position 24,660 of record VYZU01072927.1, on the reverse strand, counting down.
TTTGAGTGGAGCCATTCAAAGCAGGGCCATTAAACCTTGGCATGTACCTCTGCAGAGCAGGAGCCTGAAGGACAGCTGGGGAGCCTCCTGCCCTGGCACCTGCTTTCCAGAACTGATCAGGACAAGGTGTTGGTCTCATTCAGTGACCTCTAGGTGTTCTGGCCTGAACATATTTCAAGTGGAGAAACTATGTGAAGTGTCAATCTTGTCTTGACACAAGGTCGGAATATGACCTTACTGAGAATTTGCCTATCTTAGGTGTCATGTAGGTTGGAGAAGACCTCTTGGAGTCCAGAATGGAACCCCCTCAGAGCAGGGCTCATTTTGAATTGGGCAGGTTGCTCAGTGCCTTGTCAAGCTCTGAAAATCTTCAACTACAGAATTCCCAGAACTTCTTCTGATGCTGGAACTAATCCTGGGATGGGAGCTCCTGAAAAAGACTAAATCATTCTTGTGTCATCTAAGAAGGGAGAGTTGGGGACTGGAAGCAAGCAGGAACCTGGTGTGTGAATTTGTGCAAGTCAGTTACTCTTTTTGTCTCCTTTTGCTTGACTATGCAATCTTGATAATCTTACTTTCTCACATAAAATCATTTCAGATGCATGCATAACAGGCATTATAAAAATGTAGAGAAATAATGAATGTCATTTTTAGGCATTAAACTATCCACCATTAGCGCTTTGAAAGATGAATTGACAAAAACATGTTTACCGAAAAATTTTGCTTTGTAGTCCAATGAAGGGTGGGGTGCTCATGAGAACTTGCTGTAGCGGGAAAACCATTCTACCCGGTCATTGCAGCTGAACAGATGAATTAACCCGCCGGCCGCGCCCCATCTACAGCCAGGGCAGGAACAGAGCCCGGGCCAGCAGCTCGCTGCCGGTTCGCGCCCAGCCTGGAAGCGTTCCCGGGCATCTATGCTGCTCCGAAAGCTACCGGGGATCGCCCGTCATCAGCCGCTGCCGCGGGCGGGCGGGTAGCGAAGCGACAGCAGCCGCTCCCTGACGACACCAGGGGGCGCTGCCGGCGGCGGCTCCGCCCGCGAGGAAGGCACCGCCCAGGGCGGGGAGCGCTGCCGGGGCTGCCCAAGTGCCGCCTGATCGAAAAGCGGCGCGGGAGAGGCTGGGCGCGGCGGAGCGGGGCGGCGGCGGCAGGGCCGGCAGCGCGAGGCGCCCGCACGGGCGGGCCGGGTGAGGGCGGAGCGGGGTCCTCGGCGGGCCCGGGTGAGGTCACTCTTTGTGGCTGCAGTTGGCAAGATGGCGCCGGTGCTGGTGGAGAAGAAGCTGCTGGGGCCGAACGGGCCCGGCGGCGCCGAGCTCCCCAGCGAGGAGGAGGAGGGGCAGAACCTCTGGTGAGCAGAGCGGGGAGGTCGGGGGCCGCCGGGGCGAGGCTCCGCTCTGCGGCGTCCGGTGCCCGTCGTGGTGGCGTCTCCCAGCTCTGAGAAGCCGTCTCAGCCCTGCCGCGGTGGCCGCGAGCCCCTGTCTCGGCCGGGCTGGAGCGGAGCCTGCGCCCCTCGCCAGGGCGGGGGCGGCCGTGGGCGCCGGCTGCGGAGCCGCGCTCGGGCCTCGCTGACGGGGACAGCGGCGCAGCGCTCGGCTGCCCGCGGCGTGGGCCGGCCCGGGCTGATGGGGAGCGCCGTCCGCCTCGGCTCGGCTCAGAAGGGCTTCGTGGGCTGCGCGGGAGGAGCCCCGCACGAGCGAGGCCAGCATCGCTGTGAGGCCGAGGGAGGGCAGGTGTGCGGAGCCCGGCTCTGAGGATGGTGTCTGGGATGGGCTCCAGGACTCTCCATCTCTCGTCTTCCCGCCGCTTATCTCCGAGTAACGCTGTAGAAAACACTAATAATGATAGAAAAAAATTGTCGTGTAATATTCTATAATGGGCTGTGGGTCGAGTTAGTTATCAGTTAAAAAGTAATGTTTTACAGCAATGTGAACTCGTACAGGATAGAAAAACTTAAGATGTTGCTGCATGTGTTTTAGAAATCATAAAAGATTATTTTCAGAAAGGTTCTGTACTCCCGGTCTTCTAAAATGAACCGGAGTCTTCAGCTGTAACATCATACCCAGTTTGTAAATAGAATGGATGTGCCTGGATTGGTCCGTGCAGATCTGCTGAGCTCATCAGCGCTGTCAGCTGGGCAGTGCGTGGGGTGTGTTTGTGTGAGCAGCACAGTGGGTCTGACACAACGATGCTGCTTTCCTAGGTCCTCAATACTGAGTGAAGTTTCGACCCGATCAAGATCTAAATTGCCGTCAGGCAAGAATATTCTTGTTTTTGGTAAGTAACAGAAGGAAGCAGTGGGGTGGTTGGGATATTATTAGGGTAGTTTTTTTTTTTGTAGAAACAAAGCATTTTTAAAGCAATGGTGTGAACAAAGTGTTGCATCAGTTTGTTAAAATTTGGTTATGTAATATGGTTTAGGGTATTACTGTCTTCAGGCTGAGAGATATGCTTTACTTTATGCAGTTAGATTTATAACATATATTGAAGTAGAATGCAACAAAACATGCAACAGAAGTGCTAGATTTAAGTAGAATACTTGATAGAAACAACAAGTAGGGTCTAAAAACATGCAAGGATGTTTCTGTTTTTTTTTAAACATGTTTTTAAAAATCTTTTCTGTGAATTTAAAATTCATTCTGAAAGTGCCTCTTTTTCCTGTAAAAACTTACTGGCAGGTGATGATGGTTCAGGTAAAACCACACTTATGGCTAAAATACAGGGAGCAGAGCATGGCAAGAAAGGAAGAGGGCTGGAATACTTGTATCTAAATATTCATGATGAAGACAGAGATGGTAAGTTCATTTTATATGTAATCTCTTTACTGTAATTAAGTTGCTGACATGCTTCTTTAATAACTGTGGCTTCATCAGTGTATCTGGTTCCACCCAAGTCACTGGTTCCAGCATAATTTTATGTTTTAGAGGAGATATCAGTTTCTTGTAAATGAAATGCATTTTGCACGTGGTATGCATTCTTCCTCTTGCCCTTCTTCCAGCTTGACCTCTGTATGAGGGAAAAGGACCCTTGAGCAGCTCTTGGGATCCATTTACTTTTAGAGTAGATCTATTTGCTGATGTTTGCTTCCTAGCAGTTAGATTGTCATTTGGTATGACTACTTGATAACTAGAGAAAGTGATACAGCTGTGAGAACTTAATTCTCAGTATTCCTTTCTGGGTGTGGGGGTTTGGTACTTTCTTGTTGGGGCTGTGTTGGAATTTTGGTTAACTGTAACTGAGATTTTTTTTTTAGGATTGAATGAGTGAAGAACAGAACTTAAGAGTTAGAATGAGTATTTCTTTTTCTCAAGTGTGATCTTTGCCCCTTCTCTGTCTTTGTTGCCGTTGATTGCAGTTCTCTGCTGTATATGAGGGAGGTGATAACAAGAGACTGTTCAAAAGCAGGTCTAATTATCAGAATACAATTTTTAGGAAGGTTATAGACAGGAAGAGATGGAGGGTGAGTTAATTGTCACTGCTTCTAAATCTACCTTTGCTTGTCATATTTTGGGCAAACTTAGGGACCTCTTCAAAAACAGGAAACAGTCTTCCTATTCACAACTTCCTTCTGAGCTTTCAGTTCAGGAGAGGGAAACAATGCTGGTGGTTCATCCATGTTCCTGAAAATGCATAAACCAGGAGGATCCTATACTGGTATTTTGGAACTGGAAGTGTATTGGAGGCTTGCACAAGTGATGAAGTGCCATATGTAACTGGTTGTTATGGAGGTTGGGCCAGTGCTCTCCTGGTACTAAAGTGTCTTTGTATTCCAAGTGAGCACAATGAAAGGGTCAGCACATTGCCTGTGTCTTCAGTGGACACCTCATCTTGCAGCTTCTAAAAATCTTTTGTGCTGTAATTTTAAATGCTGAGCTATTCTTGGTTTTTTGAGGTTCTTGGTGTAAATACTTACCATGCACAGTCTTTGGTACTGCAGAAATAGTTTAGGTGGGAAAAACCCCCTAAGGTTGGGAGTGTTAAGACAGCCTGTCACATCAGGCTTCACGCAGCCTCAAAGGAGATGGTGCTGTAAGCAGAAAAATTTTTGTGTGCTATTTTTCCTGGTGCTATCAACCTCAAGTATGTCCTTTTGAAATATTTTGGAGCTATGCCTGAGTACCTGGATATTGTAAAGTGTTGGTTGTGATTAGGAGAAGCCTGTTGTAAGAACTCGGGCACTAGCCGGAAAAACCAGACCTTTCTGACTACCAGACTCAGCTGGAGAATTCAGGTCTTCACGCATCCCTTCAATGGATGTTTTAGGATCTAATAATACATGCCTTCTTCCTTTGTCTCATTAGTGTCATCAGCAAGCAAAATAAATAGCTAAGTGGGTCAGGACCTCACAGCAGACAAAGATAACACTCTTCCTTCTCTAGGACAGGTTTGAGTTTGTTTCTTTAAACTCTTTCTGTGCTTTAGATGTGTATATGCTCAGATACAGATTTTGCAACAAAGCTTTTCTAATTGACCCACAATTACTGGAAGCCATAAAGAAACTCGGGGTAGGCATTCAGGAGCTTACCAGCATTTTGGAGGGTGTCTGCTTTTTTTTATACCTCAGCCTGTTTAAGACCAGCAAACTACACAGATTTCCAGGGCTGTAAAATCAGCACTGGTAATGGAAACTGTAGCAAGAGTGAAATAATCTTTTCAAATGATTTCCTAGATGCTAAAAGTTTTCTTTGCCAGCTTTGCCTTNCCCAAGTCACTGGTTCCAGCATAATTTTATGTTTTAGAGGAGATATCAGTTTCTTGTAAATGAAATGCATTTTGCACGTGGTATGCATTCTTCCTCTTGCCCTTCTTCCAGCTTGACCTCTGTATGAGGGAAAAGGACCCTTGAGCAGCTCTTGGGATCCATTTACTTTTAGAGTAGATCTATTTGCTGATGTTTGCTTCCTAGCAGTTAGATTGTCATTTGGTATGACTACTTGATAACTAGAGAAAGTGATACAGCTGTGAGAACTTAATTCTCAGTATTCCTTTCTGGGTGTGGGGGTTTGGTACTTTCTTGTTGGGGCTGTGTTGGAATTTTGGTTAACTGTAACTGAGATTTTTTTTTTAGGATTGAATGAGTGAAGAACAGAACTTAAGAGTTAGAATGAGTATTTCTTTTTCTCAAGTGTGATCTTTGCCCCTTCTCTGTCTTTGTTGCCGTTGATTGCAGTTCTCTGCTGTATATGAGGGAGGTGATAACAAGAGACTGTTCAAAAGCAGGTCTAATTATCAGAATACAATTTTTAGGAAGGTTATAGACAGGAAGAGATGGAGGGTGAGTTAATTGTCACTGCTTCTAAATCTACCTTTGCTTGTCATATTTTGGGCAAACTTAGGGACCTCTTCAAAAACAGGAAACAGTCTTCCTATTCACAACTTCCTTCTGAGCTTTCAGTTCAGGAGAGGGAAACAATGCTGGTGGTTCATCCATGTTCCTGAAAATGCATAAACCAGGAGGATCCTATACTGGTATTTTGGAACTGGAAGTGTATTGGAGGCTTGCACAAGTGATGAAGTGCCATATGTAACTGGTTGTTATGGAGGTTGGGCCAGTGCTCTCCTGGTACTAAAGTGTCTTTGTATTCCAAGTGAGCACAATGAAAGGGTCAGCACATTGCCTGTGTCTTCAGTGGACACCTCATCTTGCAGCTTCTAAAAATCTTTTGTGCTGTAATTTTAAATGCTGAGCTATTCTTGGTTTTTTGAGGTTCTTGGTGTAAATACTTACCATGCACAGTCTTTGGTACTGCAGAAATAGTTTAGGTGGGAAAAACCCCCTAAGGTTGGGAGTGTTAAGACAGCCTGTCACATCAGGCTTCACGCAGCCTCAAAGGAGATGGTGCTGTAAGCAGAAAAATTTTTGTGTGCTATTTTTCCTGGTGCTATCAACCTCAAGTATGTCCTTTTGAAATATTTTGGAGCTATGCCTGAGTACCTGGATATTGTAAAGTGTTGGTTGTGATTAGGAGAAGCCTGTTGTAAGAACTCGGGCACTAGCCGGAAAAACCAGACCTTTCTGACTACCAGACTCAGCTGGAGAATTCAGGTCTTCACGCATCCCTTCAATGGATGTTTTAGGATCTAATAATACATGCCTTCTTCCTTTGTCTCATTAGTGTCATCAGCAAGCAAAATAAATAGCTAAGTGGGTCAGGACCTCACAGCAGACAAAGATAACACTCTTCCTTCTCTAGGACAGGTTTGAGTTTGTTTCTTTAAACTCTTTCTGTGCTTTAGATGTGTATATGCTCAGATACAGATTTTGCAACAAAGCTTTTCTAATTGACCCACAATTACTGGAAGCCATAAAGAAACTCGGGGTAGGCATTCAGGAGCTTACCAGCATTTTGGAGGGTGTCTGCTTTTTTTTATACCTCAGCCTGTTTAAGACCAGCAAACTACACAGATTTCCAGGGCTGTAAAATCAGCACTGGTAATGGAAACTGTAGCAAGAGTGAAATAATCTTTTCAAATGATTTCCTAGATGCTAAAAGTTTTCTTTGCCAGCTTTGCCTTTTTCTTCATTTCAAAAGAGTTTGTTCTGTCCAGAAGAAATATTTTGGTTATAGTGCAGATCATTATCTACCATCCACCTCCCTTTGGAAATAATCTTTCCCCATCTACACCCCCACCCCTTCCACTTTAAGGGTTATACCTTCTGGTTCCTCCTACTTTTGAAGTAGATTAAATTGCTAGGTGCATGCCTTAGATTACAGTTACTTTTGTCTTTTCCTCTAAAGATTAGAATAGTGATTAGTTGTTTTTTGTTTGGTTGGTTTTTTCTTTATGGAAAAGTTAAACAAATGCACAGAAAACGTCTTTTTTGAAGGACCCCGGTGGTCAATAGAGATGCCCACTAACTTTTAGATTTTCAGTGTTAACTGCTTGTTTTTTGACTGGCTGTTTCCTGTCTTGGATGTCAAGGTGCCCATTACCACTGTTAGTAGTTAGCTGGTTCAGTTCTGTTGGATGTTAGTTATTTAATGTAACTTGCTGTACTTTGGTCCTTATGTCTCAGGATAACTTAGAATCTAAGTCCACTAATTGAACCTCTACCTGAAAAATCTCCTTCCTAGAGTTCTATCCCAATTTCTATCCTAGGCTAAGGCATTTGTTCAAGAAAAGGTTTGGGGATGTGTGAGAAGCAAGACCAAGAGAGAGAAGATTCTCCTGGATTAATAGCCCTAGGTACAGTATCCTTGGAGTATNTTTTTAGGAAGGTTATAGACAGGAAGAGATGGAGGGTGAGTTAATTGTCACTGCTTCTAAATCTACCTTTGCTTGTCATATTTTGGGCAAACTTAGGGACCTCTTCAAAAACAGGAAACAGTCTTCCTATTCACAACTTCCTTCTGAGCTTTCAGTTCAGGAGAGGGAAACAATGCTGGTGGTTCATCCATGTTCCTGAAAATGCATAAACCAGGAGGATCCTATACTGGTATTTTGGAACTGGAAGTGTATTGGAGGCTTGCACAAGTGATGAAGTGCCATATGTAACTGGTTGTTATGGAGGTTGGGCCAGTGCTCTCCTGGTACTAAAGTGTCTTTGTATTCCAAGTGAGCACAATGAAAGGGTCAGCACATTGCCTGTGTCTTCAGTGGACACCTCATCTTGCAGCTTCTAAAAATCTTTTGTGCTGTAATTTTAAATGCTGAGCTATTCTTGGTTTTTTGAGGTTCTTGGTGTAAATACTTACCATGCACAGTCTTTGGTACTGCAGAAATAGTTTAGGTGGGAAAAACCCCCTAAGGTTGGGAGTGTTAAGACAGCCTGTCACATCAGGCTTCACGCAGCCTCAAAGGAGATGGTGCTGTAAGCAGAAAAATTTTTGTGTGCTATTTTTCCTGGTGCTATCAACCTCAAGTATGTCCTTTTGAAATATTTTGGAGCTATGCCTGAGTACCTGGATATTGTAAAGTGTTGGTTGTGATTAGGAGAAGCCTGTTGTAAGAACTCGGGCACTAGCCGGAAAAACCAGACCTTTCTGACTACCAGACTCAGCTGGAGAATTCAGGTCTTCACGCATCCCTTCAATGGATGTTTTAGGATCTAATAATACATGCCTTCTTCCTTTGTCTCATTAGTGTCATCAGCAAGCAAAATAAATAGCTAAGTGGGTCAGGACCTCACAGCAGACAAAGATAACACTCTTCCTTCTCTAGGACAGGTTTGAGTTTGTTTCTTTAAACTCTTTCTGTGCTTTAGATGTGTATATGCTCAGATACAGATTTTGCAACAAAGCTTTTCTAATTGACCCACAATTACTGGAAGCCATAAAGAAACTCGGGGTAGGCATTCAGGAGCTTACCAGCATTTTGGAGGGTGTCTGCTTTTTTTTATACCTCAGCCTGTTTAAGACCAGCAAACTACACAGATTTCCAGGGCTGTAAAATCAGCACTGGTAATGGAAACTGTAGCAAGAGTGAAATAATCTTTTCAAATGATTTCCTAGATGCTAAAAGTTTTCTTTGCCAGCTTTGCCTTTTTCTTCATTTCAAAAGAGTTTGTTCTGTCCAGAAGAAATATTTTGGTTATAGTGCAGATCATTATCTACCATCCACCTCCCTTTGGAAATAATCTTTCCCCATCTACACCCCCACCCCTTCCACTTTAAGGGTTATACCTTCTGGTTCCTCCTACTTTTGAAGTAGATTAAATTGCTAGGTGCATGCCTTAGATTACAGTTACTTTTGTCTTTTCCTCTAAAGATTAGAATAGTGATTAGTTGTTTTTTGTTTGGTTGGTTTTTTCTTTATGGAAAAGTTAAACAAATGCACAGAAAACGTCTTTTTTGAAGGACCCCGGTGGTCAATAGAGATGCCCACTAACTTTTAGATTTTCAGTGTTAACTGCTTGTTTTTTGACTGGCTGTTTCCTGTCTTGGATGTCAAGGTGCCCATTACCACTGTTAGTAGTTAGCTGGTTCAGTTCTGTTGGATGTTAGTTATTTAATGTAACTTGCTGTACTTTGGTCCTTATGTCTCAGGATAACTTAGAATCTAAGTCCACTAATTGAACCTCTACCTGAAAAATCTCCTTCCTAGAGTTCTATCCCAATTTCTATCCTAGGCTAAGGCATTTGTTCAAGAAAAGGTTTGGGGATGTGTGAGAAGCAAGACCAAGAGAGAGAAGATTCTCCTGGATTAATAGCCCTAGGTACAGTATCCTTGGAGTATATGGCTGCTTCTGCATATGTGACACTGGAGTTCATCTGTGTGAAAGCCCAGCAATAGCTGTGAAGTTAACTCAGGCTATTAAACAACCTTGGAGCTCAGGCTCAAGAGTCCTCTGTTACTGGAATTTCTCAGGGAGTGTGGTCAGTTTTATTCTTTTCCCTTCCTTGTAACGCGCAGATGCTCTGTGTCTGTGCTGGGTAGTCAGCTTCTGAGAGGTGAGAATCATCATTCACAGGAGGTAGAGGAGAGGCTCTGTCATTTTCTTAAAAGATACCTATTTCTAAAGTGGCTTTCAGAGGCTCTTGCAGGGATGGGGCAGAGTTGAAGTGAGGATGTACAGCAAGACAGTGAGACCCACTACATTGACTGGTTTTGTAGCAGTGCTGTATGGGTTAGCTGGCCATCAAAAACACCACAGAGAACTTTCAGTTGAGCTGCCTTAGATGACAAACTCAGTACAGTTGTCTGGACTGTGCCAAGTGTACCAGTGAAGTAGAGCCATCCTGCTGTGTTCTTACTTGTAACCAAATGGAGTAGTTGTGGTTTTTTTTGCCTCAGGTTTGGACTGGCCTCAGTCATACTATATGCATATTCCAGTTGAACTGGTTGTTCCAGATTGAGCCAGGTGCTGCTGGTACACTGGTTTCTATTAAGAAAATTTTCTTTTGGTCAACATCTTTAAAGTGGTTATCTTTTTCTGTTTTGCTTCTCTTCACAGCTTGGACAAGGGGTATCTAACTGCCACTTACACCTTTTGAATACATTTAGGAGTTGTAGTTTCAGTTCACAGAATCAACCATCTGCTTTAAAATTCACCAAAGCTGGAAAATATTTTTCATGGCTAAAGGGATAATGAAATATTGACAGGATTTAGAAACGTAGTTTTAGCAGCTTTGTAATAGTCTTTTAACAAGTACCACCTGCTTTTCCAACAGGATCTGGTAATTGTTTGCTCTGTTTTGCTGTCTCATGTCATAGCTGCTATGAAAGGCCCAGTTAACATTCACATCATATGACTAACTAGGAGCTTGATGTGGCGCTGACAAAGTTTAAATTGCCATCAAGTCCTTGTCAAATTATGAACTAGTCTTATACTTTTAAGTGTGTTTTATATTTGTAACAAATGCAAATCACAAGGTGTACCTATACTGTAAGGAAGGAACAAGTTCTTTGATTTTCATGCAATGTTAATTTTTTTTTTTTCTATTTTGTACATTTTATTATGTGCTGGACTTCCAGTCTTTCTAGCAGATTGATTTAATTTGAGTGATAGTTCCAACTGCATTCTAGTTCCAGTTCTATTCTAGTTCCAGTCTGTATTCTAGATGTTAAGCAGAAATTGAATCCTTAAGTAGAAAGGTGTTTAACAAACAAAACCTTAGTTAACTTTTAGATACTGGCTTAAAAAATGTGGCTTGGAAGCAGTGAGTGAGGGTATTTATTATTTTTTTGTTAATTGCTAAGCCATAAAAGTCTTTTCTATGATCAGAGCACTCAGGACAGGAGGAGAATCAGTGAAAGTGCTAATGAGAGCTGTAAACTTCCATGGAATATGGGTAGATGCAAGTTAGGTTGTTAAAACTCTCATACTTGCTTTAAGGAGACAGTTGTGTGTAGACATAGATAATGTCTATTAATAACCTTTCACTGACAGAAAGCTCACAGGGTTTTTATTCACTGGTAGACTTCTGCTTTTGAGGCTTACACAGAGGGAATGCAGAGGGGAAGAGAGTCCTGCACAGATCTTTCACTTACTAGTGTGTAGCAGTAAAGGTGTAGATGTGTTATGTTGTATCCTAACTTCCTTTCTGTTTGTCCAAACTTTGGTGACTTTCCCTCTGTCCTTCGAGGTGTTCCAATAGCTTTGCACGTGAGCACCCAGTGTTAGGGGAATCCTGGTCAGTCAGACGGGTTCCCAAGTCAGGGAGAGGAAGAGGGGAAATGCTCAATATGCAAAGGTGCATTTTTTAGATACACAACAGTTGTCATAAGTGTTTGTTGCAAAGGATGCATCTTGAGATGTGCAGTTGGAAGTTAGAAGAGCTTTAAGTGTAACTGTTGGCAGTGTAGGGTTAATGGCTGGACTTGATGATCTTGAAGGTCTCTTCCAGCCAAATCATTCTGTGATTCTGTGAATCTGTGTTGGTCTGATAGTGGGATGACTGATGTTTGAATGTCTTCTGACACCCTCACAGTACTTAAGTAGCAGTGTAACAAATGCTAAATGAAGACTGGCCATGTATAGCATCTTGATGTCATCTGTCTGCAACTTGGCTGTCAGTAATGTTTTCTAAGACCTGATTAGAAGGGTAGTAGGTAGATCTCTGTACTCTCCTTTCCTTCCAATACCCTCAGTCAAGTTTTCCCTTTTTCTAGAGCCTGTGGTTTTGATCCTGGTGGATTATTTTGTAAAGTTATGATAGGCACAGAAACTGGGTTTATTTTGTGAATTTAAAAGATTTAGAGCACACAGCACGGAAATACAGCAGGGCAGAGTAATTATGCTCAGTAGCTGTTGTAAAAATCTGGGCTCTGCAGTGATTGGTTTACTGATCCGTGTATTTCAGATGTCACGTATCACATGTATGCAGTACCTATGGAGACCCCGTTTCTGCTGAACAGCTGTAGTAGAGTAGAGAATACTTTAAAAGAGGTAGGGTCTAGAAGATAGAAACAAGTGGAATTGTTTCTTTTCAGGTGGAAGTTCTGAGGATAATGCAATTATTTTAATTTTGAAATATATTTTTTTTTTAAAATTGAACAGAACTGGTTGCTTAGAGTAGCTGCTACATCATTATTGGATGATGCTCCATTTTCAGTTCTTTACTCTCTTGCTGAAGTTCAGGTTTGGTGTAAAATTTCTCTTGACAGCTGTTGGTCCCAGCTGACTTTTCCCACTCCCTGTCTTGCATTTCAACAAAAAACATCCAGTTGCTATTGAAACAATGGGAGGGAGAAACACAAAAACTAAATACCAAGTCATTTGTCAAGTATTTGTTCTGTAAGGAGCCTGCAAGTAGGAGCCTGTGTTCACTTGGTGTGAATTAATAGCAGGTAGCAAACTGGTGAGTTTGTTAGCTTGTAGGTTTATCTTGTTTTTGCTCCTCCTGCTCCTGTGCTAGAAATGTAAGCTGCTTATTTCTTGTATCTTGTTTGCAGCTTATTTCTGTTGGGAGATGTCTTTGGTTTGTTAAACCAGCTTACATGTCTGAGGGACACCTAATGCTTCCCTGCTGGACTCGGCTGTAACCACCCCCTTTTGAACTTGGAGTTACATGTGTGTCACATGTATTCTGGTTTACCTGCAGTATACATACTGCAAAAGCAGGAATGTTGTGCAGTATCTAAAATTTGTTCTGTCAGCTGTCCTTAGTAAAAGCCAAAGAACAGAATTATTTTGTTACTGTTGGTTTTTTTTAAATGAAAATATGTGGAAGCAAGAAAAATTAAATGAAAAATGAAAATGAAATGAAAGTATCTACCAGGTAATGGAGGCATTTACCCAGGCACCTACACAGGCAAGATAAGCTGGTAGCTGGGCTTTGGCCTTCTATATGACACTAATGTACACATCTGCTTACTCATAGACTAGCAATGCAAAAAAAAAAGGTATCTGTTGAGTTACAACTGTGTTTTCCTTTCAGATCACACTCGCTGTAACGTTTGGATTCTGGATGGAGACTTGTACCATAAAGGGCTATTGAAGTTTGCAGTTTCTGCAGAATCCCTGCAAGACACCCTAGTAGTCTTTGTTGCAGATATGTCTAGACCTTGGACTGTTATGGAGTCTTTACAGAAATGGGCCAGTGTCTTGCAAGAACATATTGATAAGATGAAAATTCCTCCAGAAGAGATGAGAGACATGGAACAGAAGTGTAAGTCTTTGTACATTCATACATGCTTGATGCCTCTTTTTTCTTTTTCTTTTTTTTTTTCCCTGTAGTTCTTGGAAAAACTTCCTCTTCGTAATGAAAAATATATTGAAATTAGTGTTTTGATAATGGGTTGGGTAAGAATCACTTTGAAGTTGTGATCACAATTCAAATAGATTTTGTTAGGCTTCAGAACAACTCATCTAATTTTGCTGTACTAACAAAACATCAGGTGAATTAATAGTCAAAATCCCTTGCAATAATGAGATTCTGATAATTTGATTTTTAAAGTGGCCAATTAAAAAAAAATCTGCATACAGAATCACATTTTTAAAACAGTGTCAAAATTCAGTAACAAAGTGAGCTGTCTGCTTTCCTGTGGTATCTAAACTAGGTCTCATTCCCATGCTGTGTTTGTCTTCCAGTGGGCATCTTTACCCTTATTTTTCCCAAGGCTCAGACTGTGATCCTGGTACATCTAACTGCTTCTCACTGCAGCCATTCCTACCCTGTGACTTCAGGAATGTTGTATAAATTAACTTTCCTGGCATATCTGTGGCAGGAAGGAATCTGGCACTGGCAAGCAGTCGTCTCTGCAGTATTGTCTCCTGCAGCTTCTTTGCTTTCCCAAAATAGTTTTGAATGTATCTTGAGAGTTTGTTTGGGGTTTTTTTCTGTTTTCATATTGAATTACTCCAAAATAAATTTGTTCATTGGAGAGACCCTAGTAACATGGATTCCTTTTCACTTAAGTATAGATTCAGACTGATAGCTAGTTGCTCCTTTGTTCAGGGCTGGTGGCTGACTGTACTGGAGTGTTTCAAACTTGCAAATACTGGCAGTAGATTCCTTAGATTCACTCTATGGAGCAGTGTAATCTGTTCAGCCTGTGAGAATTAAGATGTATTTGTATAGCTGCTAGCCTTTCTGAATGTTACATAGTACTTTCCCAAAAGGCTTGTGCCTACAGCATACTAGCTAGAGTTTAAACTTAATGACTGAAACCACCTGATTTGATCACAAGGATATATTATTTTTAAAAAGTAAAATCTGTAAATTTTTAAGGGAAAAAGCTTTTATTTTTTTTTGGTAAATATGTGAGAGACTTTTGCTGAATGGGAGATGGAAAGGCAGTTCTAGTCTCAAAATACAGCAGCCAGCCCGATTTGCACTTTTCTGAGGCACACCAGATTTTATGGCAATCCAAATAAACGTGAATTTCGTGGATTTAGTTTTACTTGTGAAAAGAGGAGTGTTTTGAGCCTTGAGTAAGAGTATCCTGTGTGGAGGAGCCAGTTACAGCTGTGGCAAAAGCTTTAGCACCGTGTTTGGGGAACTTAGAATACATTACAATAGGATTATCTTGGAGATTTCTAAGTTCAAGTATCGTAGAGGTTGCTAGCTTCTCTTGCACTTCATAATAGAGTCGAAGGAAAGGGAAAACTGGGGAGCTGGTGAGTTCAGACGGCCGCAGGACTCTGCTGCCATCCTATGGCTGAGCGGTGAACTTCTGCCCAGTGTCGGCACGCAGGTGGAACAGAGGCTTCAATTAATGTCTCCACTCCCAAACTGCCATCGTGCTCCTTCTCTCAGTGAGTGTGTAGAGCACTTGTTCCGTCTCAGATACTTACCATCTTCTTTCTTGAAGACTCTCCCTAAGGCCAGATCTGCACTCAGAACTTCGGCCACTAGCTTGTAATTCTCTTAACAGCAAATTGTGGTAAGAGAAATTCCTATTATAACTGTGACTATGTTGGAGTAACTCCTTAGACAGTACAGAGCACCCATGCCAGAAGAATGCCTAATGACTACAGTCTATCAATAAAGCTACACCAGAATCCTTAAAAAATGGAGAATCCCTGTGTTGCAATAGTCCAGAGAGGGGAAAAAAAAAAAAGGAGTAATAAAGCACATAGGCAAAGCAGTCAGTCAAAATGTAGGAACAGGGTACAGAGTGATGTGCTAAGTTCATTCCAGTAAAGCCCCCCTGCAGTGTAATGCCACGTAGACGTGTATGTTTCTGGACTAGCAGTCATATTCCTTCACATGTGCTTCAAGGTACAGGCTGGGACATGTGGACCAAGCTGAATGTCTGTGGTACATTCCCTAGCTGCTGCACTCAGTACCAGTAACCCATAGCTGGGGGAAACCTTTTCTAGCATTATCCCATTATCAGCCATTTAAAGTACTGCTAGGATTTTCTTTCTCCATTGCTTAAGATCTTTTTACCAGTTTGCAGAAATCCTTCTGTTCACAGAATCATAGAATGGTAGGGGTTGGAAGAGACCTCTGGACATAGTCCAACCATCCCTGCCAGAGCAGGATCACCCAGGGCAGGCCACTCAGGAACAGATTCAGGCAGGTTTGGAGTCTCTTCAGAGAAGGAGACTCCACAGCCTCTCTGGGCAGCATGTTGCAGATTCCAGCACACTCACATGTTGATGTGGAACTCGTGTTCCCACTACCCCTTGTCCTATCACAGGGCACCACTGAAAGGAAACTGGCCCCTTCCCCTTGACAGCCACTCTTCAGATGTTGGTAAACGTTTGTTCCTGTTTGGAAGTGAACTTGGCACTGCTCGCCTTGCAAGGTTTTTGTGGCCTTTCTCCACCCATCCCTCTGTCTGGTGTTTATTTGAGATACCGACTCTTGGCTTGACTGGGTGGGTAACACCAGGCTCCATCTGGTATAGGAGAAGCTTTTCTTTGTGTTCAGGAGCTTCCAGAATGAGAGACAGGACACACATATGGAAGCAACAAGCTGACTTGAAAGAAGTAGAATTATTCATGGTATAGCGAGACCATTGTTTGTCAGCACTCACTCCTGTCACTGAGCTGCTCTGGAAATTCCTTGCTAAAATCTTGGCTAGTGTGGATTCAGATAAATAATGTCAGTTCAAAAGTTCTAATTTAATTCAGACAATTATAATAAATAGTTGTGTAAATATAACACATCTAATTATTTCAAAGGAGATCTAAATATTGCCTCTTTGTATGACTGTCAAGAAATGCAAAAAGGAAGGTTACTGGTAAGTGGCTGTTATATTCAAGTGTTCTGGAGTGTTTGAACCTAAAGACTTGAAACACAATAAGTTGTTTGTTTTTTTTTTCTGAAAATTAAGTAGTGTTCCATTCAAACTGAATTAGTTTTCTAAATTCTCTGCCTTTTTTTTTTTTTCATTTCAGTCTGATGTATAGCTGAAAGAATTTTTAAGCTAAAGGATAAAAGATGCTCAGACATCTGTTGTCTACGAATTCTGTTCACAACACTACAATTTATGATCTTCCAAGATAGTGCAGAAAAAAGCTAAAAGCTGCATGA
>VYZU01072923.1:0-14529 GCA_013401355.1 Ceyx cyanopectus | reverse complement strand
CATCCACCAACAGCAGCCACTTCACTTGTCTGCTGGTCAGACTGGTTGCTTTCCTCTGAGCCCCAGTAGGTTTTCAGAAGCCCAAACACATGCTACTTTCCAAAGATCCCATTAAAACCCATGGGAACACTAACACCTGAAAAAGGAAGACACTATTCCAAGCCACGGCAGAGTGTGGAGCATCGCTCCATGCAACGAGACAGCACTGAATCCCTGAGCTTGTCCCCAGACTCCTGCACCCCTTCCAGCCAGGCAGGAACCCCAAAGCCCTGCACCCTCTCCATCCCGGCAGGACCTGCCAGCCATGGGTGGTGGCTCCAACAGTGCACAAGGAGAAAACAAGAGTGTCAGCCATCCTGGCTGTACCACAGGGCTGTAGCACACGAGGGCCAGGAAGGTGTTAGAAGTTGGAAGATAAGCTCAGAAGTGCAGCTTTTAGAGACATCCTCCTCCCCTCCTGCGGGAAAGCAGTGCCCAGCCCTTGCCAATCCCTCTGCAAAGCTTCCTACAGGAAATTTCTGGCACTGGGAATGGTTGCCAGAACAGGATTAGCAGCCTGTTGATTTAAAGGGCTTATTACAGGAGCTTAATTCTATTTTGACAGATGAAAGCAAGTCAATTACAGCTAGAAATAGCTCAGAATTTGGGTTGTGGGGTTTTTCTCTTTCTCTCTCCCTTTCTGTGAGCTGTGGCATCATTTCCTTACTCTTCTTTATGTCAAAGTCAGCATTTTCTATAAGGTGCTTCTCTGGCCCAGGGAAACCTCAAACACACTCACCTGTTACTGCTGCTTGTAAGGAAACACACAACCAGTGACTCCCATTCCCCCTGCCCACCCTGGCTGCCTGCAGAGCTGCCTTTTATACCACTCTCCCCAGACACCCCCCTGTGCTTGCTGCTTTGGGAAATTACCTCAGAATCTGTCTTGTGCCCACCCCCTGCATTGACACGCAGTCTGAGCTGGGACAAAGCAACACCCAGCATGGACCAAGCGACCAGAAGATCTCAGGCTTAGAGGTGTGCAGGGGTGGAGGTGCTCAAAGCGATCAAGAAACATTAATGCTGATGCTCAGAGGTAGGAGCACCAGCTACACAAGTGAATTCCCATCCCAGGAGATCAACAGGGTCTAGTCAGATCAGAAAAGACAATTACTGCCACTAAGCTATCTCTGTCATAAGCTCCACCACCTGTCTAGACTCCCTAAATGACTAATGAATTGTGACTCTCCCTAGAGAAATAAAACAAAAAAGCAAGAGCCTATCCCATCCCCAAGACATTTACATGGAAGTCTCACCCCTGAGGCTCTCTGTCTTTTATAACCTCCCCATCCTCACCACATCTGTGTGTTTGTTCACACACCTCGGGCTGCAAGGAGAGAGCAGACAAACCCCTTCTTTCCCTCTCAGTTAAGTCCATTCACCACCACTCGACTCAATTTATCTGGTCAGCAGGACCAACCCATGTCAGTCCCCAACCTGCCTTGGCTGTTCCTTCAACATGAGCAGTGAATCAAGAACCATTACAGGAGGGAACAAGCTACTCAGAACAGCCCTTGGGTCTCTGCCACCACCGAGCCCATCCAGGCTGCCAGGAGCTCCCTGACCTGAGGAGCTGGGCAAGACTTGTATGTATCACTCAAGCACAAGGTGACCAACCTCATTGCTAGCTCAGCACACCAACATATCTCTAAGGAAAGCTCTAACCACATGTTGGGGAGTTATGGTGGTGTCCAGGCTTAAAGCTAGGAAAGCACTGGAAGAGTTAGGCTCACCACATTGCACGGCTACAAGCCCTCACACTCAAAAAGCACAGCAGGAATCCCCTGGGGCTGGTGGTCTCCAGTTCTCATCTAGGGACCAGCCATTGCCCATGGACTCCTCCTCACGATCTGCAGAAACAGCTTGTGCCATTTGCCTCCAGCACAAACCCAGAGACCACTTTCCAGCTCAGGAAGGTCACCAAATCCTGGCTCTGAGCAGACCAGAGAGGCTCTCACCCTCGGACAGCGTGCAGCAGGCGCAGCGAGGGGTAGGCAGTCCTCACGTTGATGTGATGCTTCAGGATGAGCTCGTTCACCCATTCCACTCGCTCCTTGCCCCCCTTGGCCATGAATGCTGGGATCCACAGGATGCTGCCGTTGAGGCTGTGGAGGCGTTGCAGCAGCTTCTCCCTCCACGTCTCGTTCACCAGGTCCTCGAAGGCCCGTTGGATGACTGAGGGGTTCATGGTCACCAGGTCTGTCTTCATGCCCACGTCCTGTGAGTACTCCTGGACAGGGGCCAGATTGCACCTGGGAAGGGGAAACATTGAACAGCCTTTTACAACGGACATCAGAGGGGGCAGTGACAAATGTGAGGGTTGTTCAATGCCCAAAGCTGAAGCCAGAGACAGATGTGCCTATTTGTCCTTGTTTTGGGGGAAAGGAGGAGGGAGAATGAGTCTCTGCAATAAATTAAGAAAGGGTCTGACCTCTATGGTGATGAGGAGCCATCCTAATATATAGTCATCGCTGCTTAACATGCCAGCATGTGTGTGCATATTCCTTTGGGGCAATGCTAATAACAGACACAACTTTGGTGTCTGGTGGGTGGGTTTGTACAGATCAGTATCTCTTCTGGTGTGGTTTAAAAATAACATGTAGCAACAAAACCCCCATTTTTGCTGCCACAGCAGATTTGAAATGAAACTGCTTTTCCCAGGCAAGAAAAGCATCTGTCTCTTACTTCTAGCCCTGCTGGGGTAATATTATCCCAAGTCCCTTTTCCCTTCCTGATGAAACTATGAACAGCAGACCCAGAGGCACCAGTAGTGATAACAACACCAGCGGGCAGCAGATGCCAAGACATGGTCTCCACGGGGTTTGTCTGCCTGGAGCCTGTGACCTTCAAAACCCATCTTCTTCTAAGTATTAACTGGTACCTCCTCTCAGACTGCACGCACAGATACGGGCACACATGGTCCCCTGGGTGCTCCTGTGCCACGACCTCCTGCATCATGCTGGAGTGAGGACTGTGGGATAAACTGTCCACACATCACCCTTGTTACACAGTGCTTTTCTACAGCTCCTTGAGAGGGGATCTGCCGCTGCCAAGCTGTGGCTGTGCCATGCACATGGTGCTGGGTAAACAACGCCAATGACCAGTTGCTAGGGGGTGGGGGATGCAGAGAGATGCTCCCCCAGCATGGTGAAAACCAGAAGGTACCAGCGTGTTCACACACTGCGCGCTCTCCTGCAGAGTTTCACAGTGAAGTTACAGTACTTAACAAGCAGGAATTGCATCCTAACCATCTGCCTTGATAATCACCCATTACTATTGTTTTCACTACTTTACAGATGGGGAATGTAAGGGAATAAAGAAAATCCAGCAACTGGCACATATGAGGCCCTTCTGATCCACTTGTCACAGGAATACAATAGCTGAAAATGAAGCCTGGATCTAAAGAGCTAAGCTGTATTCTGGACACAGAGCTGATCACTGGTCACTGCCAGCCCTGCTGACAAGGTTGCCTGGATGGAGCAAATTATCCTCAGGAAGATGCAAATTCAAGTGGTGCTCAGATAACTTATGGTGGGAAGGACACATCCATACCACACCTGCACTAACCTACCCTTCTTGGAAGAAGTTGCTCAAAATTCCAACCCTTACACCCAGAATTGCTTCTCTTGCTACTTTGTTGCCTGAAGTGAAGACCCCTCCTTAAACTTTGCCAGAATTTCAATGAGCATTTTTCCCTTTGCTCACTCTGGTTACACTTAAGTGTAGGATGTGAAGGATAAACTCCCTGTCCCCCGTGGCCAGGACAGAGCTGCTAGCAGCCAGGCAGGCTGGAGCAGCCGGGCTTGAGCAGGGGGCAGAGGTGACATTATCCTCAGTCCCACGTCACACCGGGGACCGCCTCTGTGAGCTGCTGATGGATTGTGCTGTCTTCATAATAGACTCGCCAGAAAGTGAATGTCTGAACAAACATAAATCATCAGTGGACTCCTACAGCCCCTCGCTAACAGATGCACACGGGTGTTGGGGATGGAAGGGTAGGTGTGCTCCTCCTCTCCACTTCAGACACCTTCTGTAGTCAATTTGGTGCACATCCCAAATTTGGGATCTGCTGCAGGTCCACGGGGAAGTGCAGCCACAGAGACATCAGTGCTAAGAATGGAGTGGTCACAGGGGAGTGTCAGACCTGGGCATGCACAAGTCTGGTGCCAGACATCATTCACTGTGCATCCAGTGCTTCAGGGCATAAGTGACTTGGGGAAGAATTGAGCTTGTACCCATGGCAGAGCCCAGGACAGGGTTTGTTTGCAAAAGGGCAAGCATGGGGGGGAAAAGAAGATGTAGTTTGTAGGTCTGAGGGTGCTGGGGGTTAACAGTGCCCCACAAGAAGACACGGGGTGCATCGGCCAAGAACACAGGAGATGCAAGAGCACTTGGTGGTGAGCAGAACAGCTGGGAGCAAGACATTTGCCTCAGTGAATTCTGCAAGGGCACAGGGGGTTGCCAGGCTGTGCTGCACCACACAACCAGGACAGCAGAGCACAGGCCCCTACCTTATCACGAAGCTGTGCGCATCGATCTCGGGGCCGCAGCCGCTGCTGAGCAGGACCCCCGAGTTGCCCACGATGGCACAGGTGGGGAACTGCTTGCCCTTGAGGGGCGAGGTGCGGGGCAGCAGCTCGTACAGGTTCTGTGAGACGTTCATGGTGCTGTCCCTGTCAAAGACATAGTGGATGATGTCCCCTGGCTTCAGCGTCCCCTTCAGCACCGAAATGTCCTTCTCTGCATCCAGGAACTTCAAGATCTGTTTCCTGAGGACAGGGAAGAAAACAGCCCCATCAGGTGAGGTAGAGAAGACAACATGGATCAGACATAAGACTAACTCTTGCCTCCTGTCTGCCCTTGCTCTGTGGCTGGTCCATTTGCCTGATGCTCTCCAGGGACAGCTTACAAACCGCTATCTCCATCTTAACACCTGTTGCCACTCCACTCATCCCTTCCCTGGGCATGCTAAGGCAGCCAGCCCATCATTAGTGGGGAGTCCCTGCACCTACCCTGGGAAGAGAGTCTTCTCTTCCCGTCCATGACCCACTGCCAGTGCTCACTAATTCCACTTGGCCTGGAAAATGGGGGCTCAAGTGCTCCTTGTTTCATTGTTGCAAGGCCAGCTGATTCAGTTGGGAATTCATTTCCAAGCGATCGCTTACAGATATGAAGCCTAGCTCAGCAGGAGATAAGCCTTTTATTTCTTCCTCCACTTCTTTAGATGATATACAGAGGCAATTTGCCAGCTTGCACTGGAGAGGACCAAATCTGTCTCTTGTCCTATAGGTAATTACCAGTACCTGATCTTCAACGAAAGTGTCTGGTTGTGTCTCCATTTGGATGAGGCTGGTTTAATGTTGTGCTTAATGCTTTCATTACTTCTGTCAACAACAGCTGGAGACGAAGAGTCATTTATTATTACTTCAGCTCTAGAGAGAAGAAAAACGGGGAGAGGGAGAGAGACAGGATCCGTTAGCATCCCAGTGGCATTTCTAATCACTGTCTTCAGCTCTGGCTGCTGGAATTCAAACTTCATCAGAGAAGCAAAATTGTAGTTATGAGCTTAAACAAGAACTGAAAGCCTGTTTGTATTCTGCTACACTCAAGCAGACAGACACAAATCCTTAAATACCTGCTTGCTTACACAAACAGACTTACAGCCAGGCACAGCTCTACAGAACACACAATTTTACACATCCAGCTGTAGAAAGGCATGCACACAAAAGAATAAGCAGGCTCTGCAAAGACAGGCTGGCAGACACACACTTGCAGACAAGACACCCCAGGGAGCCCCTAGAATTCGCAAAGACATTTCCTACATGGGCAGCTGAGGTTGCTGCCTTGGTGCCTCATGGTCACTCCAAAGCAGAACCAACTCAGCTCTTGGAGAGGGTTAAAATCCTTGTCAGAGAAGTGCAACCTTCACCTGAAGGAGAAGTTAATTTAGCTGAGCTGCTGCTTCTGAGATTGGGCTACGAGCATCCCGTACCAAACAGGGGGAGACTGGATCACTGGTAACTTTTTTCCCCCCTGTTAAAAGACAGCAGGAGGATTTCAGTATCCATATTACCTGCTCCAGACCTAGAAATGAGCATAGGGATGGGCAACAGCCAGATGCTGTTGTTTGGAGATGATCACTAGGAGACCCCAGCTCCTAATCCCTGCTCTAAGCTGAACATCAGCCCCAACACTTCAGTGCCATTTACACCAAATGGCATGATTAAGGGAGCCTCTGAATATTTAATTCCAGCCAGCCACCCTCCAAAGAGAATACCCAAGCATCTCATCAAAAAGCTGCTCGTGTATCCGCAGCCCCAAAAAAACCTTCACACTTCAGAGCGCTCTGAAAAATACACAGCCAAAGCACTTGTGATCAGCTAAAAGGAATCTCCCTCGCTGGTGCAAAGGGCTTTTTCCAGCTGGGAAATGGTTTGTCAATAAATACATTTACAAAAAGCAAGGAGAGAGGGAGAGAAAGAGCAGGCAGAGAAAGGGCAGAGCTGGCAGCCCAGGCTCATGGGCAACACCCAGCTCCCAGAAGCACATCTCCAGCTCAAGGAAGGAGCTCCTGAGAACACAGTGTGGCTCACACTCTAATGCTTCAGAAAGGCAAGGAGATGTGTTTATAAATGCAACCCATCAGTGACACTGCATGTGTTTGCACCATACCTCTCCAGAAACTGCCAGGAGAAACTTGCATTTGTTTGTGTCTTGCATTTTGCTGTATTACCTCCTGTCTTGAAAAGCTTACTCAGAAGGTGTCAAAAATCACAAAGAAAACAGAGCAATCTTGGAAACAAGTACAATTTTTTTTTTTTTGTTTTGTCCAATTTCAGTGTTTGGATCGTGGGTCTGTGATGATATCACCAATGATACCTCGTGTAGTGTCACTCAGCTTTGCAACTGCCACTCAGTCCTGCTGGGCTGACATGAAACCATAGTAAAAGTAACCCAGTGGGCACTGAATGAAGCTGGGATGGCCTGGAATGACTCTGTGTGACATGGCCTGGAATGACTCTGTGATGGAGTGACGTTACAAAGGTGCATTACACTGGAATGGGGCGAGGTTCTGATGGCAAGGACAGTGGGCTCTCTTCTAATAGCAAGCAGGAAAACTATGAAAATGGCAACTCCATCACTGACTTATTTTCACAATAAGTAACTCTCTCCTTCTCATTCTCTCAATCACCGGGACTTGCGGATCCTTGGTTATTTGCAAATGATTATTGCACTGAGCTGGGGGAAGGAGGAGGGGGGAGAAACGATTAAGAAAATGCAAAGCAGAAGTGAAAAGAAACAGATACATTTGCTAAATAAGAGCAGCACTATCCAGCAAAGAGGAGAAGCAGATTAATAGCTGCCTTACAGCAAAAACAAATGAACACAAAATCTAATTTACAAACCTATTAGATTTGCTATGTAAGCTGTTCACAGCTGATCTGATTGTACCTCTGCCTCCAGAACTCCTGCAAGACAAAGGAAATGCATTATTTATAAACCCAGCTCCTCTTTGCCAAGCATTGTTCAACAGTCAAGAGATCCTGCTCTGAAGGGCTCCGGACGGAGACGCTGCCGCACGGTTCACATCCCACCCCATCCGGAAGGAAGGAATCCTGATCCCTGTGAAGGGTTTTTCACATCCATCGTCGCTGCTGCCCTGCTGCGACCGTCAAATCATCCCGGTGAAAAAGCTCCTACCAACCCCGTTAATACCTGCGTGAGCAAACCAGCCATAAAAGACATCTGGTCTCCACCATCAAACAGCAGGAAACCTACAGGTTGTGTTAAATACACCTCTACTTCTTTTTTACGAGTCAGATTCTGGCAGTGTATAGAGGTTTCCTCCATCTCCAGGCTGCCAAGGTATTTTCCTGTCCTTTTTGGGTGGAAACTGAGCATGATCTAGACACTGTCTTCAGCTGTCCACTACTATCTTCATCTTGGACTTTCAGTTGAGACCACCCAGCACCTCCACTATATCCAGACCAAGTCACCAGCCTCCTGTGTGACTTGTGGAGACTTCATCTTCACCATTTGCCTTCTCCCAGCTCCCAGTGACTCAAGCCAGAACCAGGGCTGGATTCAGACTCCTCCAATCCTATGAGTGCCCTGAAGCCACTTGCTCCCACCTCTGGTGTAACCTGGCTGAAGCTACAAGGCCATCACAGTCATTCACATTCTGAAGCTGAGACCTGAAGTGACAGCCTTGTCACTTCCATGGCCTGGCACCACTGTACAAGGATGTGTGCCAGACTTGACTGAGGAAGAACTGTGAGAAGGGACAGCACCTATATGATGCTATAATGAAGAACAGGTAGTACCTAGTCCCTTCAGAAATCAATGCCACTCATACAACCTGTGAATCCTCACTTAAAAATCAATGTATGCAAGTATTGGTCTGGCCCTAGTCAGCTGCAGAGCCCATTCTTGCTTTATCTTGTTATTTTTTCAAAGTGGTCTCGAAGAATCAGTTGCCCACTTTGTGTTGCTTAGTGGGAGCTGGGCTCCTAGTCAGACACATTTTAACTTCCATGTGCTCAGTGCTCTGTTTTATTGTTTCCTCTGCACAGATACCCAAATGAACACACTCATAAAGAGAACCAAATTCTCTTCCAGCAGAAATATTGTTACCTGGAAATATATATCTTAATGAAAATGTACCTCAGGAGCAGGTATTTCTACCAGTCCTGGAAAAATCCCAAATGCATTAGACATAAATGAAAAAAGAAACAGAGCATATAAAGGTTTGGTGCCATCTTTCAGAATTTCAGGGTGAGATGCAAGTCCATTCATCAGGCTGAGCACAACCCTCAGCACCAGGTAAAATCAAATCCTTGGAAATGCCCTGGGGTTACCCCTTCCCTCCCTTCTGACCAAAACCATCTATGGCCAAGTCTGAGCGATTCTTGCTCTTATGCTCCCCTCTTTCCTTTGACAAACCCAAGAGTCAGCAAACTGCTTCATTTTTTGGTGCATCAAGAGAAAAGCAGGACTAGCTTATTCCCAGAGCCTACTGGCATCTGTTTTAATGGGGTTTACCATGGGGGGTGGGAGCAGGGTGGCTTAGTGTACAAACCACGCATCCTTTCAGAGACATCTCCTCTGAAGGAGCCTTCCAAATGGGATTCACACTCCTTCACACTTGCTAAAATACAGATAGGGGCTGGATTAAAGGCTTAGAAAAAACCCCCACAAAAACAAAACCAAAAGCTGCTCCCTAAGTGCTGGTTCACAATCTCTGTGAAGTAAATTAGGAAGTGAAGAAGATCTGTTGGCTCCCACCTCATCCATGTTTTGTGGCTATGGCAGGACTAATCCAAAGCATCACAACACATTATTCAAATGCATTTATCCAATCTAGGTTTACATGCTCCCAGCGACAGGTCTGTGCATATCTCCTCCTAAATTAAGGCAGGCACTGAGGCTGGACATGCTGGACATGAGAATGACAGGTTGAGAGAAACTCACTCCCAACTCACTGTGAGCAGAGGTGGTGGGAAAGGAGATCAGCTGCCCTGATCCTCTGCTGAGCAGCCCCTCAAGGACAATTTCAGGGCTTACTGGTTTTCCCTCACACACCATGAAAAGCAGAAATTTTCAAAATATTGTCATGTAAACAGAATGAAGTGTTCTGCTGTCATATATGAGCCTTGAGGTGGTGGCTCTTCAGTGGAGGATAGAGCAGGGCTCCGCTAGACATCTTTCCATTACTTGCTCCATGGCACTGGGCTCATGGCTTTGCTGGCCAGCCAGAATGCTCTTGTTGGACACCTGAGATGCTAGCAAAGACACTGCTCCCTGTATCAGTCTTGGTTTCTCTCTCTGAGCTACAAATATTGCCTGAGGCTGAGACATGATACCTGGCTGAAGGTCTCAGCTGGTTTAGTGAATCCTAAAATGCTCCTATGGCTTCAAAGCCACCAGCCTTTTGGCCCTTCATATCCTACACTGCAGCTTCTGGACATTCTCCCTACAACCTCCCTTAGTAAAGTCAAAGACAATGCACATGATGAGTATGATACTGTGGGCGTATCACCCCATCCAGAATCCTGCTCAGCTCAGCCCACCAGTGGGTACCAGCCAGGCAAAGGTACCACCCAGCTGCTCAGATCAGCCGTAGTTCAGCCATTCAGGCTGCTTTCCAGGGTCTGCCACACTTCACTACCAACACTGACAAGCCTGTATCACTGTACTGCTTCACATCTTCCCCCTGGGAAGAGGAAAACACTAAGAAATGGAGGGCACTAATTAAGAGGCACACATTGAAAAAAAAACAAACAACTAACAAACCAAACAACAACAAAAACCAAAACAAAAAAACTCAGCCCATTTTATTATACCTTGCTGACCTGGAGTTTCAAATCTCTTGGTTTCAAAAGGCAAAGACCAACCTCTATTAAAATTGCACAGACAGGCATTGATTTTGAAAAGCTTTCTAGTGCTACACTGTGTTTAGATTGAATTGCCTTATTAATCTAGTTGTTATCAGTTTGATTGTATAGCCAGCTCCACAAAGTACCAACCTGCTTCTTAATCCTATTATTTACAAAATGCTCTTCTTTTGACTTCTGTTGGGATGTTTTCCAGCGATAAGTCCCATCTGTATGCGCTAATGCTGTATTACTGGCTTACGCCATCCTTTCTCATCTTTACTCTGAGATTTTCAAGCTGAATTTCCCCTATCTAAGATATTATATAGGTCAAAACATTCTGCGCTCAGATGTAAAGTGACACTGATTCATATATCAGAGGATAAAAAAGAAAAAATTGTCTTATGGTTCAGGTCCAAATTTTCTTGGATGAATAATTTCTGACAAATCAGATCTGCGAGGAACTTCTCTATTCACCCACCATGAATGGGCTGTTTAGGGTTTTTGCTTCTCTTTTCATCGTCTCCCACTTCTTAAATGATTCTCTTAATTGTTGCTAGGTACAGTTCGGTCTTGCTTCGAGCAATTTCGATACGTGAAATCAAAGCTGCTTTGACTGAACAAGTAGGTCACACAGCCTCTTTGGGCGAGAGGATCTCTAAGAGCAGGCTTTACGCATCCATATTCTCAGGCTTACAATTAAAAAATGTGTTTTCCATGGATATTTTGCAATGCCCACCTCCGAGTTGTGCTTTCCCCTGAGCATCAGTGCCAGGCAATACACATGGGAAGCATAAGAAGCATCAACAATCTGGAAATTTCAGCTGTAACCAGCCACCCACTAAGCCACATTTGAGGAGCTCATTCCCAGTGGAACAAAACCATGGCCTCTTCTTGACCTTCGGCAACTCAAGCCCCCCTCTTCTACCTCCTCCACATAAAACAGAGATAATAATCCCCTAGGGGATTGTGAAGCAGAATTTACCCATCCGAATTCCTTAGAAACAGATTTCAGAGTGCCACAATTTTTATCTGAGGGGTTCAAATGATTGACACATACTAATTAAGTTTTCACAACCTGCTTTTGTGTTAGGTGTGTTTTATGACCCTTGGTTTACAGCTGGGATGCTGTTTAGCCCATAACATCAAAAAATGACAGTACCACAACCCAGGACAAGAGCAGGCAGTATGGGCTCACAGCAGAGATCTTGAAAAAGCTGCTCTTTACTTGCTGAGAATGGGTACACCTCTTGCTGGATGTGAGGGCAGAACACAGCACCCACAGGACCATGGGAATTGATCTGACAAGGTCTCACTGACCTGGGAGACACATGGAGCTGTTGGTCTCCTGAAATGGCTGCAGGCTGTACCCACAAGGCAGACTGTATGTATTAAAAAAATAAAATCACCACCCATATTTGCTTTTTAAGTATTGCTCTTCCTCAAGACAAGAATTGCCTTTTTCTATTTGAAGAGCACATGAGGGTGATGCCAGACTTGTCCAGGGGCCACCCTCTCAAAATCAGTGCCCTCTCAACCCCCAGGCTCCACCCCTCAAGGAGGCTGGGTGGGAAGGATGCTCTGCAGGATGCTGCTTTGTGGTCAGGTGGACCCAGACATAACAGGTTTGGAGAAAGAAGATGCTGAAAATTAAATACAAACACATTGATCACCCTCCCTCAAAACCAGATCCAGATTTTGCTCCTGCTGACGCTCACAGGGATATATAATCCCATGTGCACTCATCAGCATGAGCCAGACCTTGCAATGTCAGGGACTAGCTGTCACCTGCACACTGCCTGGTTAAAGATGGGCTTGGATGCATTGACTGCCCTGTGAAGTGAGAGAATTAATTTTGCTGACTACAAGCAGTGCAGACATTAAAATAAGCCACGTGCTCCCCGAGTGCAGGTGGGACAGGATTTGCTCAGGTCATGGAAAGTGGATCACGACACACATTTTAACCTTCCTTCCTCTTCCCTGAAATTCAGAGTTTGTGTTGAGACCAGCAGAGTAGTGAACAACTCCAGGGCTTTGGGGGAAAATTGCCACATTTCTAAGTTGTCTATGGAAGGGGAATAATTGGCTTCCAAGTGCCAGCCTGTCCAGCCTGTCCCACAGGATGCTGAAGCAAAGGTGCCCTGGAAGCCCAATCCAAGCAGGAACAGAGCTGGAAATGAGGAGTACTTGGGGACTGTATCCTGACTTTCCATCTGAACATCAGACTCTCACCAAACAGATGGGAAAAGATCATGTTCATTGCAAGTCCCTTTGTGGGCTTCTCACTAAATACTCAAGTGGTTTCTGTGGACTTTAGGTCAAAGCTCACCCACAACCATAAAATATTCATTTATCAAAGGAGAGACAAATTTGGAGGGGGAAGGCTTCACTGCTTGTTAGCCCCAAATGTAAACCAACTTGCAAATTAGAATCAAAACCAAAGCTGGGCAAGAGGTGACAGGATCAGAAGTCCATTTGTGAACCTGGAGATCACATTCTCAGAGACAACATCGTGCACTCTCCCTAAGACAGGTCCTTCCCCACCCAGTAACGCAGCTCTCACACAGGACATCTGACACCTGCAGATCATTCCTTATGACATTTCCTAGTCACTTTGGAGGCTTTCATCCCAGGGTGTGGAAGAGACTGAGATTAAGAGAAGTGGCAGCCATTGGATAGCTCTGTACCCACACTCTCCTGGCAAGCAAGGTTCCCTCTGTAGGGATTAATTTGGAATACATTTCTAAAGCATTTGTCTGCTAGGATGAAAGATCCTGCAATATATCTTGATGAGACATTTGAAATCGCACTTCGATGTGTTTAAAATCTCACTTGTTCATATTGTCACAGCTTGGCAGCCCGAGTGTTGAAAACTTCCTAAATATCAGGTCCTATTTTTACTGCTTCAAGTTCCATTCTTTCTATCAAGTCATATGACTGCATTTGGGAGAGTGTGACCATATGATGGCTTTTGGGAAAATCACCTTGCCCCGCTGGAGTCCCAGTACACGAGCCACAGGGGCAGTGCTTGTGTAACCAGGCTGGTGGCAAAAGCATCTTCCAGCAAGCCAAGGAGACGTGGTGGGAAAGTGTCAGTCAGTGGCCTCGCTGCTGCTCACAGCACTTGCTGTTATCTGCCACGGGAAACCCAGGCCTGTCAGTCTCATGCAAACCAGCCTTGCTAATTTGGTCACCTCCTGTGCCCCAGCCCCATCTCCATTGCATCATTCATCGCACAGGCTCCTTCCCAGGGACCACAACAAGGTGGGAAGGTTGGAGACACTCAGCATCCCTACCTATCAGGTGGTAACTGTGATTCCACATCAGCTCCAGCATAAATGAGAGCAGGGTTTGGCCCTAATATTTCTGCCTGACTACAATCACCACGTGTAGTCCCTGTGAGCACACACTGAGGACACAGGAATCAAGACACACGAGTTTGCAAAACAGAGACACCTATTGCTTAATAGGGAATAAGTCAATTAGGCTGAAATGCTTATATGACAAAAACAGCGAAGAATCAGCAGGAATGGCACAGCTCTGACAACTGAAGGACACGAGTAACGAGAGGGATGCCTGTGGCAGCCTGCCACCGGGCACTAACCAGAGCACCACAATGAAGTCCCTGTCCCTGCCTTGAGCTAACTGCCCTGAAGGATCCATGAGAAGCAGGAGGATGCTCAGAGCAGCCTGATAGTTATTGCTGTCTGTGACAGAGCCATGGTCCAGGACTTTCAGGCTCTGCCCCCAAGCCAGCATGTGTTTTCCCTGAGCCAGGAAAGTCTCTCTGGCACCCATAGTGTGTCAGGGTTCACATCCACGTGCATTCACCATGACATCAGCATGGCCTGACTCAGTCACCCCGTGATGCTCTTGTTTTATCACTGTTCTAAAGACAAAACACTCATGCACTTGCAGGGCTCAAATGTCACACACTTTGCCTCTCCCCATCCCACATACCAGCAGGACCTTATTCCCTCCTTCATCTCAGGTTTTCCATTAGAAATTTATTCCTGGCATCGGTTTCGTTTCTTTGGCTGCATTAATGAAACAGCAAAGAAAAAGACATTGAAGCAGGGAAAAAGGATCAGTGAGGGGCTTGAGATTGTGGGGCGAG
>VYZU01072922.1:2253-24819 GCA_013401355.1 Ceyx cyanopectus | reverse complement strand
GTACAAATAAAACATCTCTAGTTCCCAGAACTGTATGACAGTAACCACAGAAGGTCACCTTCCCTGCACTCACAGCAAGCCAACCACCACTGAGAAGCTATGCCAGTCATTTCAGCATGGCACTGAATGTAAGGGATTTGTTTAAACACACCTTGCTGCATCTCTCACTGGCCAAGCCGAAGTCCTGCCATTACCTCTACAAAGCAAATGATGAGATCTTCCACTGGCAGAGAGGTGGAAACTCACTGGAAACTCTTCTTAAAAACACCTCATCTGCAACTTCAGAGAAAAAATGTATTCCCAAAGCCAGCTTCTCAGCATTTTGCCTTTTTTTTTTTTTTACACATAGCTTTCAAGTGATTATTCCAATCCAAATAGATAGATTAAATATATTAACACTGTTAAACTCCAGAAATGGGTGCTTTTTTCCATTCTAATCTCTCTTCTCTAAGCAGGCAATGCCAGAACACTGACAATCCCCAAAAGAAATGTGTCTGCAGGCACCACAAAGGTAAGACTGTAAAGAAGTATCTTAGACACTGACCAGGTCTGCAGATAAAAACAGGAACCTATCTTTACAAGGCAGCAACACAGTATATGCTTGACTGTTAGCAGTTCTCAGATAACTTTCCACTAAAGTTAGCATCTAGATTTAATTTTCCTGGCTTCAGAAGTTATGAGCAACTCTGTGCCTCATGCCATACAGCATGTATACAGAGTACATAAAAAACATATATATATACACACAAGGAAAATATGTATATACTCTGTACAGCTCTGTCCTGGAGGCAGTCTGTTTGCATGAAGACAGAAAATGTGAAGAGCTGAGTACAAAGCCATGTCAATGTTACCATCAGACTCAGCCATAGGTAATTCCCTCTGCCTCTCAGTTGACTCTGCATTGTCTTTATAAAACTATAACTAATCATCTAGAGCAAGCAGGAAATATCTACAGGACAGAGGTTCCCAGCAGAAGAGAAGCCTTCCAACTCCATCTATACCTGTTTCCTACTAATCATGCTCCCACTGATTTATACCACAGAACTGCAAAGCTATCTTTCTAAAAGGATCTAAACTTACCCATGGCTGGTTGATGCCCCAGCCTTTTTAATTTACTGTTTTTTTCAGGAATTTGCTGTTGAGCTGGGATGATACAGTTTCTTTTGATGACTTTTTTGCATCAGATTGCCACTATCACACAATATTCTGTGTGTCTCATGCTTCAGCAGCTTCTAGACCACTTACAGATGGAAAAGCAACACCTTGATGTCACTTCTTTATCCATTATTTCAGGATTTGGTCTCCACACTTCTAATACTCTGCTCTGTTAACTTTCAGTTTCCCAGATAAGTAGCTGATTTTGGAAGGTAGCAAAGCAATTTTTTCCCTGTAAGAACTGATATAATAATTTTTCTTGAAGTCCAGCCAGCAATCCTTTTTCTGCAAACATATACCACTTAATATATTAGCTCACAAAGGTCTTCTCCTAGTACAGTTATGGTCACATTTGTCATCAGTGAGCTTGCCTGAACTAGAACATTCATCAGGGAGAGGGATCTGAAGTTAGGAACCTCTGCAAGGTCTAATCTTGAAGAGGAGACAGCTAATGAAGATGCAAAAGAGAATAAACAAAGAAAAAGAGATGGAGGAAATAGACAAGCAACAGAATGTAAATATAAGAAACCAGGGGAGATACAGCACAAATTAATGAAGGTGTAACAGTGTAAGAAAGACTAAAATGGAGAAATAAAGGACAGGAAATAATCAGTGATGTATCAACCCCCCTGAATCCCAAGCACTAGAAAACAGAATAACCAGTGCAGAAGCACTCAAAAGTAGGGCAGCAGTAGCCTACAGTCCTTCTATGTAATTTAATGAGTAAAACAGCAACTTTTGCTTTGTAGAGAAAAAAAAAAGTAGTAAAGAAGCATTTTTTTCTTTAACATCTCTACCTAAGGAATACCTAATCTTTATGCTGCTGTCAAATACAGTTAGAAATGTTCAGAAGTGTAGTGATTTCATGGCATAGTTTCTCCATCTCAATGTGCTTTGTTTTCAGTGCTTGGCTCTTAACACACTTGGAGACAATATCTCTTTCAGAAGCACCTTTTATCAGTTCCTGTAACCTTGATGTGTGTCATTTACATTCCACCTTACACTTGAAGCTAAATTATCTTTTGGTTAACATCCATGTTTGGGAGAAAAGAGCTCAGACTGACACACATTTCTGGCAGGCAGAATGATTTATAATTTAACATAAAGCTTAATATTAAACCAACCTATCACCATTTTCAGTAGAGAAGTATTTTATGCATCCTTTCCTGAGTGCAGAGCACAGAACGTGAAGAAGGAGGAAGCTCAGAAGGTTTGCCAAAGTAAAGGCCTGACTCCTTTCACAGGAGTAAATACACCTGAAAATGGCATTTGGGAGAAATGACTGCTTCAAATATTCTGTAAAAATTCATTACAAAATAAAAATAATCCAAGTAATCCCATTGAACAAACCTCCAACAGGATCTTTCACACTGTAGTTATTTCAAAGGTCTAGAAATCTAAAGCACCAACATTCCTGTGTAGTGCAATGGACAGAGCACAACTCTTAAAGCTTTCAGGAAATATTCTGGCCTGGAATTTTGTCAATGAAAGAGGACTCATTGAGAAGTGTGACATAGTGACATTTATCTCCAGTTACTTCTTTCTGCAATGTTATTAAATTCTCATTACACCATATGTGCCTTCACTTGCTTCTTTTTTCAGATTTTAAAATTAGAAAAGATTTGGGAATAGTTATTAGACTGAATTCTGTTCAACTCATTCTGTTAGTGGTGATAGGCTACTTCAAAAGAATTTAATCAAAGCCACTAGTACTGGAAGATCATGTCCACTAGAATTTTCAGATTCACATTTGAACAGATACTAAACAAACAGATCTTTCATGTTTAGTCTGTTCTGTTTGAGCCTTGTTTTTATACAAACAATCCCATCTAAACATATTCTATCTATCACAAGAGTTTAGGATCTTCTCCATCAAATCAGCTCATGTTCACCCAGGTATAATTTTCTCCTAGTCTTAAACAGAGAATAGCTCAGTTTTTCTAAATTTAATCTCTCAGTACCAGAAATGTGAAGTCATCATCAATAAAGAGGTACAGGATTCATATCAGGCAGCAACTGTTTTTTCTTATATACACTCAACAAATCTTCATGGCCCTTCTTCCTGTTCTTCTGTCAAACTCCAGCTACACTTTAATCATTTTTAAGTCCTTATAAACACTTTGCAAATATCTGAAATAAGCTGGTTTCCTTTTTTCTAATTAAAAAAATCCAGAAGTAAGACAAGCTGCAAGAAGCAAATCAATGACCCAGCCTCACAGATGCACACAACCCAAACACTGCAGTGAATATTCAGCCCCAGTGAGGCCCAGACAGGTACAGCTGACACGTGTAAAGAGCAGCACTCAGGCAAATGCAACTGAAGTGCTAATCCATCAAAGGCAGCTGATTAGCATTACCCATTTCAGAAATGTGAACAGCAGGTTTTGTCACTGCTGCAAAATGAGCTGGTTTCAAGTATTTATCATGGACAAGGCTGTTTACTTCTTTGTTTTCCATGTGTATCACTTCTAAGTTTTTTAATGTTGTTTTCTGCATACCTGGCAAACACTTAGGACAGCAACTCAGAGCAAGAAAGAAAAAGCTGTAAGCCCTTGAGCTCTGTACTGAATGTTAATGCATTTGTATATGAGAGATTTAATACAGAACTGAGAATAAATGACTTCCAGCAGCTGCACTCTGGACCTATAAATCGCAGTGAGTACCACAAAATCCATAGAGGGAAAGAACAGCTGTATAATTTACAGCATCAAGACCTGTCAAGAAATGCTGCAAATACATAACTTGATTTCCTTCATTTTAACATTCCTATAAAAATTAGAAATTACCCTTACATAGATTCTATTTAGATTGGAACTTTTATTCATCTTCCCTGACGGTCCTTCAACGCAGAATGTCATTTAACTCTTATCACTGTTAAACAACATGCAAGAAGCATCAACATCAAAAAAATT
Organism: Ceyx cyanopectus; assembly: GCA_013401355.1. NCBI lineage: Eukaryota > Metazoa > Chordata > Aves > Coraciiformes > Alcedinidae > Ceyx > Ceyx cyanopectus. The sequence continues at coordinate 20,752 of VYZU01072922.1, read as the reverse complement.
CTATAGAAGAAATGGGTAAAAAGCTAAGGACTAGCATGGTATAGTTTTTATAGAAGATGCTTTGAGAAAATCAGAATATTATCTCTGATCAGGTGATTTTTACTCCCCAACAGATTTCCACAAGAAGTGATCTCGGGGCCAAAGGTTTAAGGGATGGACTTTTCTCCAGATGCCTTCTTACCAACAGCAAAGAGAGCCACTGTATCATACATTCCTAGTCTGCTTTTTGCTTGAGAGTCTCTTGCATCATCTTCACAGCATAGTGGCCACCCCAAGAGTATGACCCAACACCCTATAAAAACATGTAGTATAACACAGCAGCTATAAAAATGGTGTAGAGCACTATTTAAAACCTTAATTCATTCTGTGGAAGAAATCCAAAGCTTTGGGTCCCAAGGTCAAAGTCCAGTCAACAGTTCTATGGGATTGCTTATTGTGAACATCAAGCAATGGATTTTTAAGGGATGAACAAGATCTGGAATTTTCACTAACAAGAAGCCTGTGGTTTTGATTCAGAAAAATGATAAAAACTTTGGAAATATTTTAACAGTTGTATTTATAAGAAACACTCTGTGATAGTATCTTTATTAACACAAGCAATATCAGGATCAGTGGAACCGGAAGGGTTTGTAGTTGTTGAAGGCATTTGTGTTACAGTTACAACCCATAATTTCCATTTTTCTAAATGGAATGCTCTATCAAAAGTCCAGCACTATGAAAGCCTATCAAACTGGACAGAATCCATCTTTATCCCTGTATCAGACATATAATAAATACTACAAAACAAACCAGCAAAGATGTTCCTAAGTATTACCTCACATGGCACTAGCTGTTAAAATCCAGTGGATTCACTCTTAATACAGGGAGCACCAATGTGCTCTAAGACAGCTGCGTTCAGTAGAAACAACATCCAAAATATGATTCCCATTAATATAATAAAAACACAACTGTGAGTGGAAAGCTGTCATAGCTTGACAAGGACCTTACAGACACTGTGAAACACTAAATATTTACCTGCACCAAGCTGCCCCTCAGTACCTGAGTACAGAGTTGCACTGTAGCTCCTCAAGAACAAAATATGACTCTACAGCTGATTAATATCAATCTGTTTCACTTTGTTAGCATCTCCCTACCTGAGGGCAGATCAGAATAGCCCATAAAGGTCTCTCCCTGAAAGAGAAGCAATGCTGAAGACTTCCAGACTCTCAAGGCAGCAGGAGCAGTTTTGCCAAATGCCCTCCACCCATTTCTATGCCCATTTCCCTACTTTTAAACTGATCTAAGGGATGGAAACCTGTAGATAGCTTTTGTTATATTAATAATTTTTCATTATTAACTTTCATTAGAAGTGGAGATTCTGCATAAATGGGTAAATATTACCAGAATTAGTTGGGTTTGGTTTTCCTTTTAGTTGCTTTTTGTTGTTGTTGTTTAATAATGATAGCATCGAGTGTAGAAGAACACTGATGAATCAGAACATCCAGAGATTCATCTAATTAAGCTGCCTGAGAAGTGTTTGAGTTCAAGGGTTTTGTTTGTTTCTCTGTAGTACCAAATTCTTGCTTTGGAGCAACTTCCTATTCCTTTATAACCCACTCACCCTAATAAGCCTTAATAGAATACATTCATTTCTGTGACTAGTGGTTTTGCACAAATGATAATGAGGTCAGTTTTTCCACAGAGGAAAGGTCACTGGCAGAGAAAATGGCCTCAGGAGAGGCAGTTCAAATGAGAAACTACACTAACTGTGCAGGTACCCCAGACAGTTCAGGGAGACTAGGACAACTCACCTGGTTAAACAAGATTTACATTGCCCTGACTTCAGGCTTTCTAAAAAAGCTGTTCTTTCCCCTGTTGAATCAAAAGACACCTCATTAATATTTGTTAAACCCCAGGACTTTACAACTTGTAAAATAATGATACAACCTTCAGTAAATAACCAAGTGCTTAATGTAAAATTTTGGAAAAAAAAAAATAATCCTTTATTTCTGAAAGAAAATGGTAGGAGGTTAAAAATAACATCAACCTTTCTTTGTTTCCCTTCATCTTACTACAGGAGAAAACATCTCCAAAACATATGATTCTGTGCAGATAAGTTTAGAACATTTTAGAAAGACAGGTGTATTTTCTGCTGCTTCAAAAACCAATCGCAAGCTTTCAGGTCTGTCAAGTTTTCAGTGGAAGGCAGTGAGGATTTTTAGCTGTGCTGGAGCAGAGCAGGAGGCTTCAGGAACAAGGTTTACTGAGGCTTGAAGAGAGGAGGCTCTGAGCACCCTGCTCTAGGTGAGATGTCCCTGCTCTCAGCAGGGGTTGCACTGGCTGAGCTCTGGAGCTCCCTTGACCCCAGACACTGCCATGAGTCTATGATTCTGTTCTTCCATTAGGCACTCAGTGTCTTGTTTGGCTGCTTCTTTCACACCAACCACTGACCCCTTACATGATGCTTGCCACCTACTTTTCTCCCTTGAACATTGCCAGTGTTTTATTCTGCTTCATCAGCTGTCTGCAAGCAGCCCCTCTGCTCTCACAGCCCTGACACTGCAGCCCACCCTCCATGGCCTCTAGGGACTACAGACCCCACTCTGCATATAACACAGTTTGTCCATTGGCATCAGTCAATAGGTAAATGTTTTCCTCCAGTCTTTGCACATTCTCCACATGCTCTTGAGACTGTGATTGGGACACAGGCTCTGAAATATGTTGGAGGAAGCAAAAATGAGGGGGGAAATGAAGGAAAGGTATGTAACTAAGTGATTTGTGCCATGTGATTTGACAGGTAAACAGAGCAGTCTCTCCTGATAACACAGAGAAGATGGATTCCAACATCCCAAGTACCACGGAACACTGAAGGAAACCTCAGATTCTCTATCCCCTGTTTCCTATGCAACAGACTCATGTTTCTTCTCCCCAGCTGTATATGAAGGACAGAAATAACAGATGGTAGATGAGAACAGAGGCTCAGCACCCATCACTGAAACTACTACCACAGACATCACCTTGTCTTTTAGACTGCATTTCTTCAGTAAAATGAGGCCAGGTAAGTCAGTTTAAGTGGCACCATACTTCACATGGCCAAATAACTCATCAAGCAGAAACCACCTCAACACATGTAGCATTTAAAAATTTAGGTTTTCCACATCTCTTGCAGAAACTTCATTTCATGTGCTCAGCAAGTGCTGAACCCTTCAGCATCAGGACTTTGTGCCCGTGTACTTCTCACTAGTGATCACTCCTCTGAGATGAACACCACCTTACTGATGAGTTTCTAGTATGCCCCTGTTAGTTGCAATTTGACTGAACACAGCTTAGATCCAAACTCCCCTCAAGCCAAGGGGAACCTGCTAGAGAAATCTTTGCTAAATAAATGTGAATACCATGAACAGCAGCAGTCTGCTTCCGTATTGCTGGATTTGTTTTTCCAACGGTTGACTGAGGCATTTCTTCCATTTCAGCACTGCCCAATTAATTTCATTTTAATTACTTTCATCTCATTACACTTATCAGTCTTTTGTTTGCAGCACACTCTCAAATTCTAAGATTTACAAGTATCGAGAGTGGTTTTCATTTATAATTCTGGATGAATCGTGCAATTTCCTGGGTTGCTGAGATTTAAATGCAGTAAATTATATTCTCCCTTTTATCCACCCCAAGACATACTACAATCAACATAATATCTTATAATTTCAGCACTGAGAATTGCATTTATATAAAAACTGCAGTACTTTTGTCTTGGCAAGTTTATTTAACATGAAAATAACCTTTCTGAAGCGTTTCCTTCCTTCTGGATTATTCCTGTGATATATTAATGCAGCATTACAGCTTTTTTTTGCAAGACAATACTTCACTGTATAAATGATAAATCACACTCAGTGACTAATCATTTTACTTTTTAGATTATTATTAGAACATCATTTCTGAAAAGTGAACAGAATTTTTTAGAAGTGGAATCCTTCAGGGAGCTGATCTTCAAAGCTAAGAGGCATAACTGCCTTCTGAAAGGGAACAATTGTGGTTTATTGTACTAGTCCATTTTTACAGTGATTCTTATTCCAGAAAAAAGATCTAACGCTTCTAATATAAACCTCTTCTAGCACAAATGGGAGGTGCAGTTGTGTATTTGTGCATTTTAAGAGGGAGTGACAGGGGGTAAAGGATCCTCTGCTGGGGTCATTTGCTGTAGGACTGCACAGCACCAGCTGGGATCAGCCCCCTTGGTTTGGGGGGTTCTTTTTGCACTGGGTTGGGGGTTTTTTATGAGGTTTTTGTGTTGTTGGATTTTAGGGTTGTTTTTTTTTTTTAGAAATCATCCACTGAAACCAAATAAATCTGTTTGCTAATTGCCCAAGTCCTCAACATAATTTCAGTGTTCTTCATCCCCCCTTCTCTCTACACACTGGGATCCAAGTGGATACAGCATTAGGAGACTGCAGCATGGACAAGCTCACATGAAATGCAGAGCAGGATTGATCCCCTCCCTTCCACAGTGTTTCCAGACACACAAATCAGACTCATCAATTGCTTCAGGACAGAAAAATGCCCCAAATGCAAAACATTCCAAATAATAAATATAACCATAATCAGCCCTGAAAAGTCAGGTTTGTGAAAGCCAGTGAAGTGTGTTCAAGTGCTGCTGATTCAGCCTCAGAATGCCACAGTAAGAATAGAAAGCTGCCAAAAATCTCACCACATAATAACAATTCCCACTGGAAAACCATTTTCATAATGACAGTCTCCTCAGGTAATCAAGAAAACACACTCTCATTATCTCTGTAAGAATATTAGCTTTTCTATCAGCACAAATGCATTTCTACAGCATTCCTCTGTGGCATTCAGGAGCTGCTCTGCTGCAAGGAGACTCTGGGAACTCTGGGCCAAGGCCAGGGATGTTGGTGGACACCTTGGTGCATCTGCCAGTGCTCCTCAGAAGGCTCTGCCTGGGGACCTGGGCCACTTAGCTGGGTGTCAATTACTGAGAATCTTCAGAAGATTACAAGATGTGTAGCTGCTGGTTTGTAAATCTATTGAGAATTCCAGTGCTGAGAATCCCAACAGTCTATGGCGTAGATCTACAGCAACTAGCAAAACCAAAATACACATTTTCTTTGACCTGGCTGAACTTGCAGCTCCAGTAAACTGCAAAAACAATGGTAGAAACAGTGACAACAAAGTCCACATTTCCCTAGGCTTTCTCTGCCCAGTGAAAGAGCCTTTTGCTGTTAGAAAAAGAGTATAAATCAGTAAACAAGCTTTAGCTACTTTTGATGTGCAAAGAGAAATGGTGTAAGAGAAGTAGCAGTTTGCTTCTTAAAGAGAACAGAGGCAAAAAAAAAGAAAGAATGTTAGTAATATCTTGCTTTTTAAAAAAGGCTGCTCATCAATACCCTGAGCAACACACTGGCCTACTGGGCCCTGGCAAGCTCAGGCTCAGGTCCTACACAAAAGGCACCAATCCAGGAGAAACTGAAGAGGATGACTAAGCTTCTAATCATTGAGCTGGAAACACTACCAACTACAGCATGACCTTCAACTAAGCAATAATTTATTTTCAAAGAATTGACCCAAACTTTACTGTTAGGTTAAGTAATAATTTATTCTGCAAGTTTCTCTCTAGGGCAAAGCACAGAATTTTCCAACAGAATGACTATCCCTTAACACCAGGGAAAACTGTTACAAAGTTATTAAAACTCATTCCTTTTCTGCAAGGAGCATTTTTTAGAAATAACTTTAAGATAACAAAGGGATCTGATTCCTAAGAGTCTTAGCATCTACTCTTTACTGAGGTGATTCTCAGGTTCTGATTCAGCAAACATAAACCTAAATGAAAACACAAGTGATGTCACCAACCTCCGTGGGAATAGAGACTTAATTTGTAATAATTATGTGGGCTTTGGTAGACTAATAAGTGGACAGAGATGACTGCCAGCAAGAGAGAACAGCTGTTATGTGTCATCATGAGAAAAAAATAAATCAGTTTTCAACTGCTGGTCTTCTAATAAAGGCCCCATATATTGCTATCAAAACCTTGGATCAAACAGTTCATCAAATACCATGTGCCAAAGTCAGAGATGCTAATCAAGCCTTCCTAGTCACTAATGAAGCCTCAAAGAAAATTATTCTATCTCTGAAGTGGGGACATTTCTCAGAAACTGACAGAGTATTTTATTTTAGAGAAGATTGAGGATCTGAGATTTAAAAGGAATCGAAGGTTTTGTTAGTTTGTACAAAACAAGAAAAACTCCAGATAATGAGTTTATCATTTTTCTGTTATCAGTCAAGAAAACCAGAGCCTTTCAGTCTGATACCAATCCAAGGCATTCAGCTCTTCAGGACCAGACAATTCACCATGGTAGCTGTGAGAAAGCCAAGAGCCATATGCTCACAGTATGAACAGCCAAGAGGTCAAGGCAGTCTGCCTTACCTTTCAAAAGCCACAATTATGCAACATAAAATGGATTTCCCACTACCCCTCTTAATGCACAGGAGCTCCAGTTTCCATATAGACCCCTCCTGTCAGAATTATGGTTCTAAATGCTAACACAAACTGATCAAGTTCTGTAGGACTCTCCAATCTTAAATGTTGTCACCCTTTTTGAAACCTCTTTGCAGAGCCTTGATGCAACTTTGAGTTGAGGGGAGGATAAGAGCAATTAGAATTATAGTTGTACAGAACTACTTCTCTATTTATACATCATCAGCTGTTCTCCAAACCATGTGGATTTGCTTTGAAGAACATTATACTTTTGCATTTGCATTTTACTATCACACTAAGGATCAAATGGATAAGCTCCAATAACTAAATAACATTATGTCACTGCTTCATTAAGAAGCCTTATGCACAGTCATAGTGCAATGCACTGCTCATAATATTTAAACCATTAAAGGAAAAAAACCCTTACCATAGTCAGAAATACTTCCAGTGGGTAGTAGGATGAAAAAAACCCAGATTCCAGTAACTCAACTTCACTTAANAGCTGTTATGTGTCATCATGAGAAAAAAATAAATCAGTTTTCAACTGCTGGTCTTCTAATAAAGGCCCCATATATTGCTATCAAAACCTTGGATCAAACAGTTCATCAAATACCATGTGCCAAAGTCAGAGATGCTAATCAAGCCTTCCTAGTCACTAATGAAGCCTCAAAGAAAATTATTCTATCTCTGAAGTGGGGACATTTCTCAGAAACTGACAGAGTATTTTATTTTAGAGAAGATTGAGGATCTGAGATTTAAAAGGAATCGAAGGTTTTGTTAGTTTGTACAAAACAAGAAAAACTCCAGATAATGAGTTTATCATTTTTCTGTTATCAGTCAAGAAAACCAGAGCCTTTCAGTCTGATACCAATCCAAGGCATTCAGCTCTTCAGGACCAGACAATTCACCATGGTAGCTGTGAGAAAGCCAAGAGCCATATGCTCACAGTATGAACAGCCAAGAGGTCAAGGCAGTCTGCCTTACCTTTCAAAAGCCACAATTATGCAACATAAAATGGATTTCCCACTACCCCTCTTAATGCACAGGAGCTCCAGTTTCCATATAGACCCCTCCTGTCAGAATTATGGTTCTAAATGCTAACACAAACTGATCAAGTTCTGTAGGACTCTCCAATCTTAAATGTTGTCACCCTTTTTGAAACCTCTTTGCAGAGCCTTGATGCAACTTTGAGTTGAGGGGAGGATAAGAGCAATTAGAATTATAGTTGTACAGAACTACTTCTCTATTTATACATCATCAGCTGTTCTCCAAACCATGTGGATTTGCTTTGAAGAACATTATACTTTTGCATTTGCATTTTACTATCACACTAAGGATCAAATGGATAAGCTCCAATAACTAAATAACATTATGTCACTGCTTCATTAAGAAGCCTTATGCACAGTCATAGTGCAATGCACTGCTCATAATATTTAAACCATTAAAGGAAAAAAACCCTTACCATAGTCAGAAATACTTCCAGTGGGTAGTAGGATGAAAAAAACCCAGATTCCAGTAACTCAACTTCACTTAATTCAGAAAACTTCTGAACAGTTCAGTTTTCTCAGATTAATTATCAAAAACATTTGCTCAGGACAGTCAGAAATAAATCTTCCATTTGTTGCAGCAGCTGCAGTGCCAAGCAAACCCATCTATGAATGAATAAACAAGTAAGTCCCCAGAGCAAGAGTGCCATTAGAAATAAGGCTACTGAGCTCAAATAGTGACCTTCTGCCCAGGAGACACCCCCATTTGGTTACCCAAAGGCATCCAGCTCATCCTTACTCCAGTAGAGTGGGGGGAGTTGCACCTTGAAGCCATTTAATCTCCCTGTACCAACTGCTCTTCAGCACGAGTTGGAGAGATCAGCTATCCTCACTTTTTTTAACTTCCAAAGAAATTACAGCACAGTTTTTAATCTATTCCTGCACTGCTGATTTTTCTTCCACAGATGAAGGTCTAGCCTCTGCATTTCAAAGAGCACAAGCCTTCCTTCTCATACTAATGACCCCTCATTCTTCTGCAACCTGCTTCTACCTGCTAAAAAGGCCACAGGGAGCCTGTTGCTGCTTTCTGCATCCAAGTTACACCACCATATGCAGGCAGGAGGCATCTGACTTGTGCATTTGACTCTGTCATGACACAGGTTTGGCTATTTTTTTCTTTTAGCATAATAAAAAGGATGGCCTTAAACCAACAACTTAGCCAAACACAGAGTGGCCTGTGACAAACAGACACAATGTGGAGAAGGGAGAGAAAAAGATCAAATGGGCTCATCTGCACATAGTTCTTTACCTTCTCAGAAAGATGAAAGCAGCCTGTCAAAAATAGAAACTAGGGCAGATTACTAAAATAGAATTTAAAAGAATAACACAAACACATAAAGGACAAAAATCAATACTGGCAAAACATAAAATGAGCTTGAATTAGCCAGGAACACCAAGCACAGCAAAAAAAATTTCTGAAAATGTTGAAGTGCTGGAGTACTAGAGGGGAATTTCCACAAACACATTATTCTGTGAAACAAAAAATGTTCACTGCTTTTTGCCTTGTTTATTTTCTTCAGACTTGGGTTGAAAGACCAGTAAAAATCATTAACTGAAATCAGGAAAAAAAAAAAAGATTAAGATTTCAGATTAATATTGCAAAAGAACACATCAAAGAATATTTGGGGTAACTTGGCAGCTTTTGAATTACCTGAACCTATTACAGTACTCCCATCATACCTGGATCAAGCCTGAGTCGTGACTGAACTGAAATCCCCTGGTAGTATTGATGAGGTCAATAGAGAACTAAGGTAAAAAAAATATCCTTAAAAAAAGAGATTCCTTAAAAAACAGTAGAATGTGGAAGANAAAAATAAATCAGTTTTCAACTGCTGGTCTTCTAATAAAGGCCCCATATATTGCTATCAAAACCTTGGATCAAACAGTTCATCAAATACCATGTGCCAAAGTCAGAGATGCTAATCAAGCCTTCCTAGTCACTAATGAAGCCTCAAAGAAAATTATTCTATCTCTGAAGTGGGGACATTTCTCAGAAACTGACAGAGTATTTTATTTTAGAGAAGATTGAGGATCTGAGATTTAAAAGGAATCGAAGGTTTTGTTAGTTTGTACAAAACAAGAAAAACTCCAGATAATGAGTTTATCATTTTTCTGTTATCAGTCAAGAAAACCAGAGCCTTTCAGTCTGATACCAATCCAAGGCATTCAGCTCTTCAGGACCAGACAATTCACCATGGTAGCTGTGAGAAAGCCAAGAGCCATATGCTCACAGTATGAACAGCCAAGAGGTCAAGGCAGTCTGCCTTACCTTTCAAAAGCCACAATTATGCAACATAAAATGGATTTCCCACTACCCCTCTTAATGCACAGGAGCTCCAGTTTCCATATAGACCCCTCCTGTCAGAATTATGGTTCTAAATGCTAACACAAACTGATCAAGTTCTGTAGGACTCTCCAATCTTAAATGTTGTCACCCTTTTTGAAACCTCTTTGCAGAGCCTTGATGCAACTTTGAGTTGAGGGGAGGATAAGAGCAATTAGAATTATAGTTGTACAGAACTACTTCTCTATTTATACATCATCAGCTGTTCTCCAAACCATGTGGATTTGCTTTGAAGAACATTATACTTTTGCATTTGCATTTTACTATCACACTAAGGATCAAATGGATAAGCTCCAATAACTAAATAACATTATGTCACTGCTTCATTAAGAAGCCTTATGCACAGTCATAGTGCAATGCACTGCTCATAATATTTAAACCATTAAAGGAAAAAAACCCTTACCATAGTCAGAAATACTTCCAGTGGGTAGTAGGATGAAAAAACCCAGATTCCAGTAACTCAACTTCACTTAATTCAGAAAACTTCTGAACAGTTCAGTTTTCTCAGATTAATTATCAAAAACATTTGCTCAGGACAGTCAGAAATAAATCTTCCATTTGTTGCAGCAGCTGCAGTGCCAAGCAAACCCATCTATGAATGAATAAACAAGTAAGTCCCCAGAGCAAGAGTGCCATTAGAAATAAGGCTACTGAGCTCAAATAGTGACCTTCTGCCCAGGAGACACCCCCATTTGGTTACCCAAAGGCATCCAGCTCATCCTTACTCCAGTAGAGTGGGGGGAGTTGCACCTTGAAGCCATTTAATCTCCCTGTACCAACTGCTCTTCAGCACGAGTTGGAGAGATCAGCTATCCTCACTTTTTTTAACTTCCAAAGAAATTACAGCACAGTTTTTAATCTATTCCTGCACTGCTGATTTTTCTTCCACAGATGAAGGTCTAGCCTCTGCATTTCAAAGAGCACAAGCCTTCCTTCTCATACTAATGACCCCTCATTCTTCTGCAACCTGCTTCTACCTGCTAAAAAGGCCACAGGGAGCCTGTTGCTGCTTTCTGCATCCAAGTTACACCACCATATGCAGGCAGGAGGCATCTGACTTGTGCATTTGACTCTGTCATGACACAGGTTTGGCTATTTTTTTCTTTTAGCATAATAAAAAGGATGGCCTTAAACCAACAACTTAGCCAAACACAGAGTGGCCTGTGACAAACAGACACAATGTGGAGAAGGGAGAGAAAAAGATCAAATGGGCTCATCTGCACATAGTTCTTTACCTTCTCAGAAAGATGAAAGCAGCCTGTCAAAAATAGAAACTAGGGCAGATTACTAAAATAGAATTTAAAAGAATAACACAAACACATAAAGGACAAAAATCAATACTGGCAAAACATAAAATGAGCTTGAATTAGCCAGGAACACCAAGCACAGCAAAAAAAATTTCTGAAAATGTTGAAGTGCTGGAGTACTAGAGGGGAATTTCCACAAACACATTATTCTGTGAAACAAAAAATGTTCACTGCTTTTTGCCTTGTTTATTTTCTTCAGACTTGGGTTGAAAGACCAGTAAAAATCATTAACTGAAATCAGGAAAAAAAAAAAAGATTAAGATTTCAGATTAATATTGCAAAAGAACACATCAAAGAATATTTGGGGTAACTTGGCAGCTTTTGAATTACCTGAACCTATTACAGTACTCCCATCATACCTGGATCAAGCCTGAGTCGTGACTGAACTGAAATCCCCTGGTAGTATTGATGAGGTCAATAGAGAACTAAGGTAAAAAAAATATCCTTAAAAAAAGAGATTCCTTAAAAAACAGTAGAATGTGGAAGAGTCATGTAATAGAAATTTAACTGTAATTCTGAAAAAAGAGCATTTGCAAGCACAAAAAAAGAAGTGACAAGTGAATTAAGACAATTTGGGTTGGCTCAATCTCATTTCTTTCTGTAACAGGACCATAGGGGTGTGACTAAAAGAAGACAATAACATATTTTATTATCTAGTGTGGTTTTTAATCCCATCACAAATGAGGTTCTTCAAATCAGGTTCAGAAAACATGTTCAGAATTACACTAGTGCAAGGACTGTACAAGAACACCAGAAGTGGAAGCATCTGGGAATAGATAATAATGGACCCCAATTAAATGGAAATACGTATCAAATAAGGCACTTCAGAAAGAAAAATGCAGAGGTGAAGTGCTGGGTATAGTCATGGGCATTGTAATTCCTGTCCTGACACCTCCTTCCCTTAAAACTTCTAAACAAGAGGGTAGAAAAGTGCTGAGTATGCACACAAGTCTTTAAAAAACTTTAATTTAGAACAATAACCGAGGAGACTGAAGCTGCAAAGATAAAAGTTACAGAAATTATGTCTCTTTTTCAAATACATAAAAATTAAGTGAATCATCACTGTAATCACAGCATAAGAAAACAAACTGAAATGACATGAAGGAAAGCAATTAAAAGGGGAAATCTTTTAATGGCAAGGACAGTGAAATAGTGCAATGATCATACAGAGAAGCAGCACAGACAGGGAGAGATGTTTCACAGAAAATCTGTTGGAATGGCTCACTTACATGTTTCACTCTGGTTTGGGATGCACAGGTCCTGGATGACTGCCTGCATTCCTTTCAGACCTACTTTTCTGGATCTAGGAACACCCATTTTGAAACAGGTAACCAGTTTCACAGCTCTCCACCAGCCTCAGCAAAGAGAGATCTGACATCAACACAGTAGGAAACGTGTGTGACTCAGAGAAGAGAGTTACAAAGGCATAAAGAGCTTTTCATTATGGGTCAGTAAACTGGATCTCAGTTGCTCTGGTCATGACCAAAATAACTGCCTTGCACAGATGTGTGTGAACACAGCAGGCATGTTGTCAGGACAAGGCAGGAGCACAAGATCCAGGTTTCTGCTCCAGGGGCACTGGCTGAGCAGAGCTGTACAGGGGAAATCTGCTGACTCAGCAGCTTGCACAGGCACTGATGGAATGCTACCAAACACACAGCAATTAAACTACAGCCTAATGAGCAGGCTGCATAAGTACAGAAAGCTGAAAGGAAGACACCAAGGAGAAGTAGATAAGCTGTAACACACAGTCTAAACACATCCATGCTGTTCTCTACCACTGTGCCTCAGCAAGTCCCTACATTACAGAATGAACTAACATGGATGTGCTTCTGCTTTGGCCCCAGGCTTTAAGTACCCTTAGTTGTGTTGTTATCCCAAATGTATTTATCAAGCAGGATTTAAATCATTCCAGAAGGCATCAGACTGCACCTGAAAGTCTTACTTAAAAACCTGAACACCAATCCTGTGCAGCAAAGCGTGGTGCAGAGATCCCCACACCAGCACTGACCAGAGTAAAGCATCTCCACAGCACAGACACAGAAAGAGGTAAGAGCCTCACTCCAGAAGAAGCTGCTCCACAAAGCACAGTGGAGCATGGTGAAAGGAAATCCAAGTTTATTAGTGTTGTGAAAAGTTGTGCTGCTGCAGCTGGACAAGTCAGGGATTCTTGACCATCTCCATCCAGTTGTACACTGACCAACAGTTTGACTCAGCACTCACTCAGGGGTGCCTCCCATATCCCCTTGCTCAGTACTAGTTAAATCTCCATTTCCTTGCTCCATGTGAAATGCATTCCATACAATTTGGAATTTTTTATTTCCAAAAATTTTACCAAACATACATACAGTGCTGTTTGCTAAGAGATTTTTTTTCACAGAAACTCTGGAAAATAATTCATGGATCACAGTAATACTCATTTCATTATTAATAATTTAGTGATGTAGCTTCCAGCCTTTCATATAATCTTTCAGAAAGTTCTCACACTGTAGAATCCAAATTGTTACAACAATTCCCAAGCTTAGCTACAAACACATACCAGGCCTAACAATTTTCCACAGGCTCCTGAACACATCCCAACTTTCCTGGAGAAATCTCTTGGAGATGTTGCTTACAGCAGTTGTGTGACAGCTGCACAGCCTGGCACACAACTCAGCTCCAGGATACCCACCCAGCCCAAAACTAGCAGAGACCCCTGATTAAACATAACCAGGGAATTTATTAATACATGTTCAAGGATTTCTAGAATTCAATGGGAATCCTGTCAAGTGGAGGGTTTTTTCCCCCACTGATTAAAATTATGTGCTCCTGCTATCATTTTCTACCTCCTCTTCAATTTCTTTGCCTAAGACCCCATGTTTACTTGCTTTATTGGTCTTGTGAGACAGGCAAATTACAGACATTGCATTAATCTGTTGGAAGGGTAATGCATGTTTCAAAGTCTTTTTCTTCTCTCCCTGCAAACCTGTGACAAATAGTATTTACAGACATCTATTATTATCAGTTTAGGTCACCCTGGGTCTTTTCTGAACCAATAATCACCCTGAAATCTCTCCCCTCACTGCATGTTTAGATCATGCACAGGATGGTTTTGCATTTAGCAAAAGCCACATGCACAAGCAAAGTAAAACAAGGGGTTAATTCAATTTCTAGGCAATAACAAAACCATCCCTGTATTGTCAACACTGTTTTCAGCACAAATCCAAAACATAGCCCCAAACCAGCTACCATGAAGGAAATCCCAGCCAAAACCAGCACAAATAGGTACATTCACCAGTAAGTAGTTCACAGTTTTAACAAGGAGCAGACTCAGACTCTGCACCTTAATTCAGCCATGGAAATTTCTCCGAGAGCCAGTCCTTATCTCACCTAGCACTTTTCATGGCACAGTGTAGCCACTCTGTTTTCTCTTGTTTCCTCCTCTGTGTCCACAGACCATTCAGCAAACTCTGAAATTAAAAACACACAAAACAACCCAAAAAGGAGGTAGCTCTTTTTTTGAGTAGTGCATGGGGAGATTCACTTGTCCCAGTCATGCCAGCTAGGAAATTCTCTGGGGTTCTTTAGCAGCCACACATGAATAAGTGAGCTGCATTTCCCTACAGTTGCCAAGGGTATCCTGTATTTCCCAGCTGCTGCACCAAGGATTTGAGATAAGATGGGAGTTAGAGGGGAGTGAAACCATCTTCCATTTCTATCTTGTTTAGACTTCTACAGGGAGAGATCACTATGCACCCAAAAGACAGATGCCTGTATGCACAGCTGTGTGAACAGCCACAGCTCTTGTCTGGTGGCAAGAAATAGATTTTTAATACACAAACACTAAAATGTATTTATATCAAACAAGCCCTAGGAAAAGCAGAGTTATATCCTTTTTTTTTTTTTTTCTGAATACACTATGTGTACAAAAAGGACAAAAAAGATTTTGTCACTATGTATTATCTTTTGTGGTTGTACTGATTTAACAAGAAAACTGGAAGCATGTATAGCAACACATTAAAACACAAAGCCAAGAACAAATTGGAGAGGTTATTCATGAGAATTTAAATCCATGTTTCCATTAGATCCATGAAATCATCTATGATACTGAAAATATGTGACCCAAAAAGAGATCTATAAATATACTTCAACATGACAAATGCTAGGTTACATAATAAAGTTAGAACACTAATTTTAAGCATGTCCTTTTCTTCCAACTTAGACCTTTCCAGAATCTGCAGGTCAAAGATGGTAACAGTCAGAATATCACTGCTCATCAAACTTGATATTTACAGTTTGTCATTGAAAACTGCCTGCTNAAAATTTTACCAAACATACATACAGTGCTGTTTGCTAAGAGATTTTTTTTCACAGAAACTCTGGAAAATAATTCATGGATCACAGTAATACTCATTTCATTATTAATAATTTAGTGATGTAGCTTCCAGCCTTTCATATAATCTTTCAGAAAGTTCTCACACTGTAGAATCCAAATTGTTACAACAATTCCCAAGCTTAGCTACAAACACATACCAGGCCTAACAATTTTCCACAGGCTCCTGAACACATCCCAACTTTCCTGGAGAAATCTCTTGGAGATGTTGCTTACAGCAGTTGTGTGACAGCTGCACAGCCTGGCACACAACTCAGCTCCAGGATACCCACCCAGCCCAAAACTAGCAGAGACCCCTGATTAAACATAACCAGGGAATTTATTAATACATGTTCAAGGATTTCTAGAATTCAATGGGAATCCTGTCAAGTGGAGGGTTTTTTCCCCCACTGATTAAAATTATGTGCTCCTGCTATCATTTTCTACCTCCTCTTCAATTTCTTTGCCTAAGACCCCATGTTTACTTGCTTTATTGGTCTTGTGAGACAGGCAAATTACAGACATTGCATTAATCTGTTGGAAGGGTAATGCATGTTTCAAAGTCTTTTTCTTCTCTCCCTGCAAACCTGTGACAAATAGTATTTACAGACATCTATTATTATCAGTTTAGGTCACCCTGGGTCTTTTCTGAACCAATAATCACCCTGAAATCTCTCCCCTCACTGCATGTTTAGATCATGCACAGGATGGTTTTGCATTTAGCAAAAGCCACATGCACAAGCAAAGTAAAACAAGGGGTTAATTCAATTTCTAGGCAATAACAAAACCATCCCTGTATTGTCAACACTGTTTTCAGCACAAATCCAAAACATAGCCCCAAACCAGCTACCATGAAGGAAATCCCAGCCAAAACCAGCACAAATAGGTACATTCACCAGTAAGTAGTTCACAGTTTTAACAAGGAGCAGACTCAGACTCTGCACCTTAATTCAGCCATGGAAATTTCTCCGAGAGCCAGTCCTTATCTCACCTAGCACTTTTCATGGCACAGTGTAGCCACTCTGTTTTCTCTTGTTTCCTCCTCTGTGTCCACAGACCATTCAGCAAACTCTGAAATTAAAAACACACAAAACAACCCAAAAAGGAGGTAGCTCTTTTTTTGAGTAGTGCATGGGGAGATTCACTTGTCCCAGTCATGCCAGCTAGGAAATTCTCTGGGGTTCTTTAGCAGCCACACATGAATAAGTGAGCTGCATTTCCCTACAGTTGCCAAGGGTATCCTGTATTTCCCAGCTGCTGCACCAAGGATTTGAGATAAGATGGGAGTTAGAGGGGAGTGAAACCATCTTCCATTTCTATCTTGTTTAGACTTCTACAGGGAGAGATCACTATGCACCCAAAAGACAGATGCCTGTATGCACAGCTGTGTGAACAGCCACAGCTCTTGTCTGGTGGCAAGAAATAGATTTTTAATACACAAACACTAAAATGTATTTATATCAAACAAGCCCTAGGAAAAGCAGAGTTATATCCTTTTTTTTTTTTTTTCTGAATACACTATGTGTACAAAAAGGACAAAAAAGATTTTGTCACTATGTATTATCTTTTGTGGTTGTACTGATTTAACAAGAAAACTGGAAGCATGTATAGCAACACATTAAAACACAAAGCCAAGAACAAATTGGAGAGGTTATTCATGAGAATTTAAATCCATGTTTCCATTAGATCCATGAAATCATCTATGATACTGAAAATATGTGACCCAAAAAGAGATCTATAAATATACTTCAACATGACAAATGCTAGGTTACATAATAAAGTTAGAACACTAATTTTAAGCATGTCCTTTTCTTCCAACTTAGACCTTTCCAGAATCTGCAGGTCAAAGATGGTAACAGTCAGAATATCACTGCTCATCAAACTTGATATTTACAGTTTGTCATTGAAAACTGCCTGCTACAAACAGCTTTTTGTTCCAGAATCCTGCAACCTTACATCCCTCATGGTTGCTGGGATCAATCATGTGAAAATGACTGCAGCAAATGCAGAAACTGGAAAAAGATTAATTGTAGTTGTAGTAGAAAGAATATGTAAAGGACATCACCCTGAGCAGGTTTAAATGGGTCACGAGCTAGAAGGGAAACGAGCACCACGTGGAGCAGAGAGCTGGGTCATGTCCAAAGCCTTTCATTTCCAAACACTCTAGGATGAGCAGAATTCTGTATTACTAGAGTCATACTGAAATAGCTTCATTTTCATAAAATTCATTCATTAAAAAAAAATCCAAGGCTGTGGAAGCCAAAGCACTTTCTCCTAGCAAAATGGAAGCCAGCCACAGGAACAAGGAGATTTCTCACAGAATCTGGTACTGCACAGTCCCACTCTGAAGATTTCTTCACTCTGGATTTATACCCATGCAAACCATGGAGTGGCTGAATGGCACTCATTTGTTTTTCTTAGAAAGGGAAGAATGGGTTATGTTCCAACTCTTCTTTCCACCAGCTTCTGAAATGCCACCCCTGAGGATTTAGGTAGCAGCAGCAGAAATGCTGGCAGCTTCCTGACAAATCCACTTGGATCCAACACCCAACACACAAACCCTTCTCTCTCAGCAGCAAATTCTACAATGGTGATACAGCTGTCCCTATTTTTATATTTTTCAAGCACTTCATGTTGCAGTCACTCAACAGTAAATAGGGTTTGCAGAGATGGTCAAAGGTCCAAAATAATAATAAATATTTCAATAAATCTGAGAAGCCAGCAGATCTCACAAGCACCACAGTCAGTGTTAGCACTGAACAGGTTTTGCATTCCTGTACCTGGGCTCTGGTCTGCATTTTAGTGTGGCACATACAAGCCCAGACAGCAAGGATCTTCTGTGTCACTATTCCTTGTTTCCAGAAGTACTATGGAAGATAAAAAGTCATTTTGCAATGTGTCTCCAGAAACCTTCCCACCTTACCCTCTACAAATTCTTTTTTTTAATCTGTTTTCTTCTACTGTTAATCTATATATAAAGAA